>JARUPY010000240.1:0-128357 GCA_029817715.1 Melastoma dodecandrum | reverse complement strand
CCAATTATGGAGAGCTCGTGCTCGGCTCGAAAGGCTCGAATGTAGATCGAGCCTAAGCTTGGCTCGAAAGCTCGAGCATGCGAGTTTCAAAATATAAACATATATTGACGTTGACTAGAAATCGGCTCGGTTGGCTCGAAAACATATATAATTAAAGATTTTTTTCACTTCAAAAAACATAAATATAAAAGAACAAAGTTGTCAAAATAATTACAACAAAATCAAAATTCCAAAACTTCTCCAAACTATTTTTCCTCAAAACATATCCATAAATAGAACCATATTTTATCAAAAAAATCACAAACCACAAGAATCATCCTCTTAAAACCATCTTCACTCACGCCTATAGACTTCATTACCAATCATAATAATATCACAATCATCATCACCTGCATATAAAAATATTATAAAGAGTATTAACAATCACCATAACAATAATGAAGACAATAAATATCTTAAAAATTTTATAAAGTCACGTAACCGATATTTAGTTCTTACTTCAAGAAGTTGAATTCGTTACTTGAATAAATATCTCTTGGTATGTTTTTCCCTTTCTGTAAAAGAAACAAAAAAGAGAAATAAAAAAGCTTGGGTTAGTAAAAACAAAAACATGTTTAATAGAAATAATATGAGTTAGCATAAATTGAAAAAAATTTTAAATGAAAAAAAAACTTACCTTTTTTTTAATTTTTTTTTTTTTTTTTTTCATCCCATGTAAAAATGTGTATTGTCGAAGTCAATCTCTCCTTCTCGAGCGCGAGGAAGGGATGAGAGTGAGGAGAGTGCGTAGTTTGACTACTAACAGTATTGCCGGGGATAGAGATGAACGATAAGCATCAATTATAACCCTCGTTCCCATCACTGAATGTAGCTTCAGAAGCCACTGAGGCTTGTTTGAGGATCGGCTAAAATAATCAGCTGCCATTCTTGACAAAATTGGGCAATGTACCCAGATTCATCTTCCATCAATTCAAACAAGAAAAGTCCTTGCCATTTTTAAACTCTTTTTTAGAACGACTTTTTTCCATAAATATTCAGCCAATTCAGATTTTCTAAATTCTAGGCCCTGAAGTCTCAAGTTTTTCACAAATATGATTCAAAATCATTCCCAGTTTTGAGTAATACATGCTTGCATGCCAACACTTCGCTATAAGAACCCAAACTCGCAAAATTCGAATAGTCAGAAGAGAGCCTTCGAATGCTCTATAATACATATTCTTCATAAAGGCCTTCAATTATATTTTTTTCAACCAAATCATTATACATTTTTGACTGCTCGCGGATCCTGGCCGATCACGTGCGAGACACAAAGTATGAAAAAGGCCGATTATTTTCGCACTTATCTAATGAAAGAAGATGAGAATCTCGCCTCGCACCCGGCCAAAATTGATACTGAGAGAAAGGCTTTTTAATCTTTTAGTGGTGGTTTGCTTTTAACCACAGAGAGTGGAGAGGGAAAGGAAAAAAGTTTTTTAGTTAATTTTTATTGAGGCGTTCTGAGCTGTTAGTGTGTCGGCTCGAAGCTCCTCGACTCGTTTCGTTAACGAAGCCGGAACGAACTTGCTCGAGCTTCGGTCAAAGTCGAGCTCGGAGAAAAAAAACCGAACTTTGACCGAGGGGCGGGGGGAGGGGGGGGGGGGGGCGGCTCGCGAGCGGCTCGGCTCATTTTCCATCACAGACCCTACTCTGGATGGTGCGAGTAAGCGGCAAGCCGCACCTCGAGCCCAAACAGGAGCAATGAAACTGGGGGGTGGGGGGAGAGCATGTTACAGTGTTCCCATGTTTCGTTAACATCCAAGAACAGAAACGAAATCAAAAGTGCATAGCTAATACCGACGTTTTCTGTCTGAAAGTTTCGAGGAAACCTTAACAACCTCCTCGTAAGGGGAAGAGGAGGGCGGTTTCTTCCAAGCAAGGCGCGTTCGGCGGTGCCGATGTCCCGAAAAGGGAAAGTCCACATGAGATATTTCTTTTTTGATTCGATCAATAAAAAAAAATTTTTTCCCCCCAACCCACCCAACTCAATTCACAAAAGTGAGTGGAGTGAGAGTGGTGGGGGCCTCTGTGTAGAAGGAAGACTATACTATTCAAAAGCCTGTCAATTAATTTCTCTAAAAGAAATATGAAAGTATACGAAGGAAAGAAACTCCAAGGAAGGGTGAACTTTCTTCTTCGTATAAACCCCACCCTTCTTTCCCAATGTTATTAATGAGAACCCGCATCTTGTCGACGTCAGGAAAAAAAAATTGTCCCCTACAATTTCCCAACAATTCCCACTAACCTGAATGTTTATTACAATTTTTAAATTTGGTACTCATGAATGGATCTGGCTGAATGAAATTTTGTTTTGCAAAGAAATTTCCCAGGGAGTTGGAGAAAAAAAGAACGACAATGGATGACAACTCTGGCAATTGACATTGCTGATCATCTCTATCACCTCCCTCCCTCCTTCCTTGTAGCCGCTCCCTCGTCCTCTATCCCGCGGCCATGCCCCCCCCCCTCGACGACCACAAGGCCTCGAGAACACGACCCTTCGAATTATCCCCGTCTTTGGATTCGAAACGATCGCCGCGCCTCTACCTCCGAGTGGAGACGGCTACACGGTGCTGAACCCAGTCGATGTCAACTCATCACAGACCTGCCCTGCAAGGGGACAACATCACCTACGTGGTCGGCCCGCGCCCATTAAATACGCAACCCTGCCCGCCTACTATGATGCCTGCTTCGGTGGACCACGGCTGATTTCACTGACACCCCGCTTCACTTTCTCTATGAAGTCCCAGAAGGAGGACATGGTACTGGGAACGGATTAGCTTTTCTTTCCTTTCTTCCCTCGTTGGCCGCAGGGGGTCTGAGGTGATACCCAGAAGCTCCGAAGGAGGCCTACTTGGGCCTCGTTAGTAATGGAACCGCAGCCAGCGTGACAAATTTTCCGTCTACCTTCATAGCTGTGGAGATCGACACTTTCTAATGACGTGTCGACCAATTACTGGGATCCTCAATGTGTCCAACGCTGGGATTTGACCTGAACAGCCTCAATTCGACCTAAACACAACCAACCTGCGCAAACTGGAATGTGATGATTGGATTTCCGGAACGGCGGAACGTGTGAACCGCCTTTCGATAAGCTATGATTCGAGTACACGGAGTCTTGTGGCCACTTTGGCAGAGTGCAGAGACCACACGAGTATCTGTGGGGTACTTACGCTAGAGTTCAGCACGAGGTAAAAAACTTGGCCGAGTTCTTGCCGGAGAATGTCTCTCATCCGGGTTCACTGCCACCACAGGTTATGTTGTTCGAGTTCCATACCCATTTAACCTCGAGGAGAGTGGAACGCGAGTCTTCCAGTCTTGGACACCCTCTAGCCCTGTCTCCAAGGCCCCAACTCCAAGTGTAGATGACCACCCCGAATGGTCCCCCAGCACGGCTGGTGCCGGTAAGAAAGGAAATGTAAAGCTGTGGGTAATTCTTAGCACTGCCGGGGCCTCCGCTTTTTTGGACATTCCTTCGTCGGTGGGCTTATAGTTTGGTTATGTCGGCGGATGCTGGAGAAAGAGTCAAGAAGGTGGAGAACAGGAAGGATAACGAAAGTAGAAAACCCAACCGGACAACAGGCTGTTTGGCGAGATCCTGAACATGACTGAGGAACTCCAGCTTCCTATCCGGGCCGAAAAACTTCACCAAATCAGAGCAGGCTGATGCAACATACATCATACTTCGCAGACATAGCCCGACTTCTCGGGAAAGGCGGATTCCAGGTCAGACGTATAACGGAGGCTATTTAAGTGGTCTAAACCGTGAAGTAGCTATAAAGAAGATCGATTTCGAATCATCGACAATCGTGAGTCAAAGAGTAAATGTCTGAAGTGAGGACCGATTAGTCCCGTGTCAGGCACAAGAACCCTGGTCCAACTCCTTGGCTGGTGCCACGAGGACGAGCAACTCCTCATCGTCTATGAATTCATGCCGAATCGAAGTTTGGATTTTCACTTATTCAAGGGAAGAACCAGGTTAACATGGGACGTGAGGTACAACATAGCAAAGGATTCCGCGTATGCGATCTCATACTCCTCCACGGGGAGTGCAAGCCCTATATCCTGCACCGGGACATAAAGGCGAGCAACATAATGCTGGACCATGATTTCGCTGAAAAGCTGGGGGATATCGGATTGGCAAAAATAGTGGACAACAGCAAGAGTGCCGCCAAAAACCACAGCAGTCGCAGGGACACTCGAATACTTCGACCCGGAGTACATCTACAAAGGCAGAGTCAGTAAGGATTCAGACGTGTACAGCTTCGGGGTTGTGTTGCTGGAGATTGCAATGTGGAATGAAAGGCCAGGGATCTCGGAGAGGAAGACCACCGCATTAACATCGTGGCATGGGTTGTGGAAGCTTCATGAGGATGGGAAGCTGTTATATACTCTGCGGATGCCCGAATCTCGACTGGAATTTCGACGAGAAGGAAATGGAGTGCCTGATAAGTGTCGGGCTGTTGGTGCACCAATGCCGAGCCTGGCCTGCGGCCATCCATTCATGGAAGCGAGATTCGGTTTACTCTGCATGGGAGGCGATGCTGCCGTTCTTACCACTGAAGCCCCCCGTCCCGGCATATCCTCCCCCAGGATACTGTTCTCTCCAGGCCAAGCGACGACATAATCGACCTCCTCTTCCTGGGCAACTTACAAACAGTAACAGCGTCGGTACGTTTCCCATGACTTGGATTTCACGTCCCCCCAGTTTCCCGTGGACAGATTTCTGATAGGCAGAATGCTGAACGCGAAGATAGCAGGATCAAAGTCGTGATGCGACCGCAGATCGACAGATTTCCTGGAGCATGATCGGAGCTCCATCGTCCTCCTTTAACAGTTCAATGCTTTCTTTTGCCTTTTATTTCGCTTTTGCGTCAAAAACAAACTACGGTAATTCTTGGAGACTTAATATAAGGGAAAATTTGTCTGTGGATGAATGAAAATGAAAACTAGGCGTTTATAAACATTTCCTCTGCTTTCTTTTTCTTTGCTAAAAACTTTTTTATTCTCTTTTAAATTGTTAAAATAATTGTCCCAAAATATATGTGATTTTTTTATTTAACTTTTGGAAAATGTTTGACAATCGGAAGTCTTCCATTCAAAGTTGATTGGAAAATCCTAGCAACCGATTTGGAACGTGACCCCAACACCACTCTGGTCCCATTTGTCCCTTCTATCAAATGTGAAAATATAATTGTTTTTTGTAAAAGAGATTAAGATTGCAGCGTTACTTCCAACGTGGTAAGCACTAAGCTAACTCCCAGTTCTTACATTATGGGATCTGTGAGAAGAATTGACTTTGGAGTCTGGATAATTCATACTCTTTTGGTCCGAAATGTCAGCATCACTTTTTCTGGGTTTTTGACTTCTCGGACTCGACAAAAGGAAGATAAAACATGAACAAATCAAAGATGAATAGAACAGGTAATGTAAGAAAATTCACTTACATTGTCACTATACTTACACCAGTCAATGGTCGTGATCCTGATCCGGGCAGAAATGCTTATCACATTTGGAAAGAAAACAGCGACCCAATAGTCCCTTCAACGCCAAACAGACCAACTGCATTAACCAAATCCCACGTCGTCCATATACAGTCGGAACAAACAAGTCCCCGATTGCTTTTACTGCCGTCGAAAAGGCCTTGCGCTCGACGATGGGGAATATCATGAACAGAACAAACTACAATGAGCATGAACCATTTGTTTAGAGAGGATATGTAAGTCTGTTTTGTCGACGAATGGGAGATTGCCGGCGAGAAAACGAACCAACAGTGAAGTGTAAGCATTTGGCGGGTCAGTGGTCCTACTGGGAAGGAGCCATCAGAATAGCTCCTGTAATCAGCATAAAAGGCACTGCCTTAAGATATCTTCTTCTGGCTCTTTCTCGCAACACCCCCTGTTTATACACTGCAGGAAATACAAACAATGTGGTTTTCCTTGCAATTAAAGTCTAAATTTCTAAATGCCAGTCAAAAATGTCATCACAAGATCATGGCACTAACTAATTTGACAACCACATATTGGAGGGGATGTCCTTAGTGAGCTAGTCCATTTTATGTTATGAATGCGTTCTGAAAAGTTAGGCCTTTTAGGACTGAACAATAAGATTTAAAAAAAATTCGTTAGAAATAGGATAAAATAGATAAGCTGTACTGAATGCTGAAAAGTATGAACGAGAGCCGAAAGCTATAAACGTAATATTTTGCCAATTAAAAGACAAAAGAGTGCACTTGCTTGCAATGTATAATGCATAATTGTATACGGTACCCCTCCCAATTCCTACGTTTGCCAGCTATAATGGGTCCTGTGTATTTCATTTTTTATTTTGATTTACTTTTTATTATTATTTATTTTATTTTGTTCTTTTCTTTTTCTATTTCTTTTTTTATTCCCTTCCATCATTCCTCAAACCTCATAGCAAAGTACATTTTTGTGAAACAGCCCTTCCTATTTGATAGAAAATGATCCGATCTAAGTGGTATTAGGCATAAAAAATTTGGATATATGTAGAAGATTAATAAGGATTAATAAGAATATGTTACTTGTCTTTTCTGAAAGCCATTGCAAAAGTTTTTATGGGATTTTTTCATTTTAAAAATTTCCTAATCTTAATAAAAATTATACTTATTAGTACTTTCGAATTAGCTAGACTTGTTATCTATTGGGGATCTGATGCTACATAAAAATCACACCCGCTGAAATGATCCGCCTATCTTTAATCGATAGCGAAAACTAAAATGATTAGGACACCCACATACTAGAATAAGAGGTAATAATTTTTATGGTGATCGAGTCCGATTCCTTGTCCTTTTTTTGTGCATGCAAAATGTTGTTTATGACAACTATATCTTGATTATTTCGTTGGCTGAAGAATTTCTCTCCAGAAACTTCTCTGTGATCCCATACATAGAAGTAAGACAGAACCCCTCACGATCCTTCCAGGGCAAGTAAAACGAAAGCCAGCCCGTAAGGCTAAATATACTACAATAGTCGAACGTCTTTTCTCTATTCGATGTGGGATTTGGGTTTGCTATATAATAAACCTTGGGGGGCCCTACCATCGTGTTTTACTGGGCTTAATCGGGCGTCTGAAACAAATGTTAGAATACCTGAACCGGCCCATAGGTTTGCTATAATAAATAAACCTTGGAGGCCCACCAATCGGTTTTTACTGGTCTTCAACTGGGACTCTAATACCTTATGTTATGAATACCGGAGCGACCCATATACCCGATCCCAGCAATACAAGCCCAGTGGGGTTTCATCTCTAAAACCAATTGGCTGTAAGAGGGAGTAAGCCCGCTAGGGCTATATATACATGATCGGACTCTTTTTCTCTATCCGATGTGGGAATTGGGTTTTTGCTATATAGCAAACCTTTCATATAGTTCCCGCCTTGCAACAATTGGATAACAAAGTTAAGTCGGCCATCTTTCCTGGTTGACCGGTCGCAGTCTCCCAGAGAGTCGCATCAGCTGGCGATACGTGGTCCGTCCGTTGAAATAGGAGCCATTCCGACAGGCCTTCCCTGCGGTGAGCTTGAAGACGTTGAAGCTGATGAACTTGAAAGAGAACCGCCCCTTCGGATGCGTAGGCCTCACTCGGGATGGTGCGAGTACCGTCAAGCCGCACCTCAAGCCCAAACCAGGAGCAAAGAACCTGGGGTGGGAGGGATTTGACTTGGAAGGCATGGCCAATTAAACAGTTTAACTCATCTAATTCTAGCCCAACAAGTAAAACTTAGTAAATATATGTAATGAAATCAAACCCCGGCCATCACGCGCATAAAGCTTCCGAGGGGGCGGGGGGGTAAAAATATGGTGAGAGCATGTAACAGTGTTCCCATGTTCCGTTACATCAAGAACAGAAACGAAATCAAAAAAGGCATATGCCATGCCGACGGTTTTTGTCTGAAAAGTTCGTGGAAACTTAAACAACCTCCTCGTATGGGAAGAGGAGGGCGGTTCTTCCAAGCAAGGCGCGTCGGCGGTGCCATGTATATTAGTCCGAAAAGGAAGTCCATGAGATATTACACCACTTCAATCCACAAAGTTGAGTTTAGGAACGTGGTGGGGCTTCGGAGAGGGGCAGTACTACGAGTCAACTGACGTCCCTACAAACCCCACTAACCTTAATGTTATAACATTTTTTATTTGGTACTATGAAATGGATCGCTGAATGAAATTTTGTTGCAAGAATTTCCTCAGGAGTTGGAAAAAAGATCGACATGGAGACAACTGCATTGACGTTGCTGATCATCTCCTCCTCCGCCCTTCCTTGTAGCCCTCCCTCGACCTCTATCCCGCGGCCATGCCCTTCGACGACCACTCCTCGAAAACAACGACCTTCGCATTCCCCCCGTCTTTGATTCGAACGATCGCCGCCTCTACCTCCGAGGGAACGCTACCGTGCTGAACCCAGTCGTCCAACTCACTACGACCGCCCTGCAAGGGGACAAACATCACCTACGTGTGTCGAGTCCGCCGCCATGTATTACCAACCTTGTCCGCCATACGAGATGCGGCTACGGGGACCAACGGCAGATTTCACGACCCGCCTTCCACTTTTCCCGATTGATTCCCAGAAGCAGACCTGGCACGGGGGACGGATTAGTTTATTTCTTTCCTCGTGCCGCAGGGGTCTGAGGAGATCCGCAGAAGCTCCGAAGGAGGCATACTTGGGCTCGTTAGTAACGGAACCCAGCGTGACAATTCTATTCTAACCTTCATAGCTGTGGAGATCGACACTTTCTACGACGTGTCGACCAATTACTGGTATCCTCAATGTGACCACCTTGGGAATTGACCTGAACAGCCTCAAATCTACGAAAACTGCCTGCGCAGCACTGGATGGATGATGAGAATCGGAACGGCGGACGTGTGAACGCTTCGATAAAGCTATGATTCGAGTACCCGGAAGACTTGTGGCCACTTTGCAGAGTGCAGACCACGCGAGTTCGTAGTGAGGTACTACTCTAGACTTCAGCATGAGGTAAACTTGGCCGAGTTCTTGCCGGAGAATGTCTCCCATCGTGTTCCTCTGCCACCACAGGTATGTTTGTTCGAGTTCCATACGACTTTACTCATGGGAGTGGTAACTACTCGATGTCTGTCCAGTCCTGTCTCTCCTAGCCCTGTCTCCATGGCCCCAACTCCTAGTGTAGATGACGGCAAACCGAATGGCGACCTGTAGCCGGTAAGAAAGGAAATGTAAAGCTGTGGGTAATTCATTAGCACTGCCGGGGCTTACCGCTTTGGTCATTCCTTGTTCAGTGGGCTTTTGGTTTGTTACGTTGCGGATGCTGGAGAAAGAGGCAAGAAGGGGGGAGGAGAGGAAGGACGAGAAAGTATAGAACACGGATATCAGGCTGTTTGGGCGTGTCCCCGACATGACTGAGGATCACCAGCTTCTAGCCGGGCCGAGAAAACTTCTCTCTATGCAGAGCTGGCTGATGCAACTGACCATTTCGCAGACAGCCGACGTCTCGGGAAAGGCGGATTCGGGAGTCGTTTACGGAGGCTATTTAAGTGGTCTAAACCGTGAAGTAGCTATCAGAAAGATCGATTCGGATCCTCGACAAGGAGTCAACAGAGTATATCGCTGAAGTGAGGACGATTAGCCGTGTCCTGGCACAAGAACCAGGTCCAACTCCTTGGCTGGTGCCACGAGGACGAGCAACTCCTCATCGTCTTACGAATTCATGCCGAATCGAAGTTTGGATTTTCACTTATTCAAGGGAAGAAACCAGGTTTAACGTGGGAATGAGGTACAACATAGCAAAGGATGTCGCGTCTGCGATCTCATACCTCCACGGGGAGTGCAAGCCCTAATATCTCTGCACCGTGACATAAAGGCGAGCAACATAATGCTGGACCAAGATATCGCTGCAAAGCCTGGGGGATTTCGGATTGGCAAAACTAGTGGACAACAGCGAAAAGTGCCGCCAAAAACCACAGCAGTCGCAGGGACACTCGGATACCATCGCCCCCGAGTAACATCTACAAAGGCAGAGTCAGTAAGGATTCAGACGTGTACAGCTTCGGGGTTGTGTTGCTGGAGATTGCATGTGGAAGAAAGGCCAGGGATCTCGGAGAGGAAGACCACCGCATAGACATCGAGGAAAGGGTGTGGGAAGCTTACTGAGGATGGGAAGCTGGTTAGACGCTGCGGATCCGAATCTCTACTGGAATTTCGACGAGAAGGAAATGGAGTGGCCTGATAAGTGTCGGGCTGTGGTGCACCATTGCCGAGCCTGGCCTGCGGCCATCCATTCATGGAAGCGAGAGTCGGTTCTCTGCATTGAGGCGATGCTGCCCGTTCTTACCACAGAAGCCCCCCGTCCCGGCATATCTCCTCCAGGATACTGTTCTCTCCAGGCCCAGCGATGGCTCGACCTCCTCTTCCAGGGCAACTACAAACAGTAACAAGCGTCGGTACGTTTCCCATGACTTGGATTTCACGTTTCCCATCATTTCGATGGACAGATTTCTGATGGGCACAATGCTGAACGCAATGCAGGATCAAGGTCGTGATGCGGCCCTATGGCGGGTCCACCGATTTCCGGGAGTTATGATCGGAGCACCATCGTCTCCTTTTCAAGTTCAATGCTTTCTTTGCCTTGTATTTAGACTTTTGCGTCGAAAACAAATTCCGGTATTCTTGGAATTAAATATAAGAGGAAAATTGATATGTGGTTGAATGAAACTAGGCGTTTTATAAACATTTTCCTCTGATTTCTTCTTTTTCTGCTAAATTTTTTTTTTTATTCTCTTTTAAATTGGTGGAGAATGTACAAAAAGGTAACAAATTCTTTTTGAAAATGTTGACTCGGAAGTCTTCGATCCAAAGTTGATTTGAAAATCCATGTCATCCGATTTGGAACGTCACCCAACAGCAACTCTTTCCCATTTGTCCCTTCTATCAAATGTGAAAAATATATATATTGTTTGTAAAAGTGGGAATTACCAGATATGCCACTTACTCTCCAACAGTGGTAAGCAACCTAAGCTAACTCCCAGTTCTTTCATTATGGGATCTTAGTGTGAGAATTGACTTGGAGTCCAGATAATTCATACTGATGTTTGTCCGAAATGGTCAGCATCCACGGTTTCTGGGTTTTTTTACTTCTCCGGACTCGACAAAAGAAGAAAAACTGGACAAATCAAAGATGAATAGAACATGTAATGGAACAAAATTCACTACATCGTCCATTAAACTATACTTACACCAGTCATGGTCATGATCCTGATCCGGGGAAGAATGCTTTCACATTTGGAAAGAAAAAACAGCGACCAATAGTCCTTCAACGCCAAACATACCATCTGCATTAACCAAATCCCACGTCGTCTATATACAGTCGGAACAAACAAGTCCCCGAATGCTTTTACCGCCGTCGATAAGGCCATGCGCTCACGATGGGGAATATCATGAGCAGAACAAACTACAAAAGTTTGAACCATTTGTTTAGAGAGGATATGTTAGTCTGTTTTGTCGACGAATGGGAGATTGCGGCGAAAAACAACCAGCAGTGAGTTAAGCATTTGGCGGGTCGGTGTTCTACTGGGAAGGAGCCATCAGATAAGCTCCTGTAAGCAGCATAAAATGCACTGCTTAGATATCTTCTTCTGGCTCTTTCTCGCAACAACCCCTGTTTATACACTGCAGGAAATAAAAACAATGTGTTTTCCTTGTAATTAAAGTCTAAAGTTCTAAATGCCAGTCACATGTCATCACAAGATCATGGCACTAACTAATTTGACAACCACATATTGGAGGGATGTCCTTAGGAGCTAGTCCAGTTTATGTTATGATGCGTTCGAAAAGTTAGGCCTTTTAGGACGGACAGAGGGATTTCAAAAAAAAAATCATGAGAAATAGGATAAAAAGATAACCTGTACTGATTGCTGAAAGCGGTAATGAACGAGAGCCGAATGCCATTAGTACCTCCTACTCCTGAAGTCTCAAGCGGTTTGAAAAACACCAAGCAGTGATACTCTGGAGCCCAATAAACAAACCCGACAAGGGGACCCCTCTGATATACTGGCAAAGGTTCAATAAATATCAAATGAGATGTCTTGGTTACCAGTATTAAGTGACCGAAGTAATGGTGGTGCTGCATACAGACCTTGCTATCCAAAATGACAAGCTCACCATCTACCCATCTGGGGTTCAGAAATCCTGGTTCTGCGAGCCGGTCCTGGCCCTGATATCTGGCAATCTAAACAGCAGTCGAAGAAACAAGATCGTCAATAAATTCAAGTGACTGGAACTGAAGTTGGGATGAAACAAGCATACTGGGCAAAGAAAACTCGTACTATAACCATACCACTCCAAGTTGTTCCGGAATAATCCCTTTGTGAGGAAGTGTTATAACCCAATAAAAATAAAAATAAAAAAAATTGAAAATATTCAGAAAACACTAAAAAATTGTAAATCTTCCGAAAATCAATAAAAATCATAAGAAAATCATCAAAGATCAACAAAAATCCACAAAACTCTAGAAAAATCATTAAAAAGATTCGATAATAAATAATAAATAGTTACACACAAATAATCAGAGAAAGACAGGGAGACACACGGAAAAAAGGACAGAGAAACAAGAACACGAAGAAGAAGGGAACGCTTGAAAGAAAATTGAGACTTCGTCGCCACCAAAGACACTCGATAACTCCGTCCACTTCTCGGCTTGCCCGAAACAAAACCGTAATCGGCCGTCCTCTCATTCCACGGTGACCCAAGATAGGTCACCAGTTAAGTGGATTGAAGAGCAACATGTAAAAGCATCCTCGAAACACCAGCAACCAGCCTCGAACGATGTCCACAGCTTGACCATCCTTCTCTCGGGAATGCACCGGCCCCTGTCTCCTTTTTTTTTTCCCCCTTTTGCTGTCGCCCTATCTCGACTCCAGTAGCGGGCGATAAGTTGATAGCAGTGATCAAAGACTGTTTTACAAGAATTAGAAATCAACCTTGTGGAAAAAAAATATCCAAGAACTCTCATTCCTGTCCTTTCAAGAACCTCGTATATGCTCGTCTCTTCGCTGTCTCCGTATTTTGTTTTCTTTTGCAGAGGGGAATTGTTCTCAACCATGGGAGATTCTTCTACATTATAGATGTTGATTTGTGCGCGCGCTGAGCCATCAGTGGATACCTCTCAGTGCTGCATAAAAGACAAAGCACCTCAACTAGTCCAGCAGACACAAACAGCAGCCTCTCCAATCCAGGATTTGAATCCTCGTCCATCCAGGCGTATGAGCTACAGCCGCTTTTATGGAAGCAACAAAGTTCGTTGACGGACATCGAGGACCTCTGTCATCCTCGCGTACTCAGCCTCCGTCGGAATCGAGCTCTGCGAATACTCCTCCAGGAAACCATCAGTTACCTTCTCCAGCCTCCAAACGTTCACCCTCCCGATGCACCATCAGTCATCGGCATCTCAGAATCGAAGCTTCATACACCCAGAGCAACATAACCAGCCGCCTGGCTCCCCCATGTACTCGAAGGACCGTCTCTGACTCCAAGCTCTCGGTGGAAATCTCCCCCCGGTCTTGAAAACCCCGAAGGTAAAACGCTTTGTTATTTATTAACATTTTTTTTACTTTGTTAATTTTTATTTTTTTATTTACATTTTCACACTAGCGTGTTTGCGAAGATTTTTTCTTCTTTTCTTAAAAGATTTCATTTTTTTTTTATTGCATTGGTCTTAGTCCATTTTGTCCGCTTCTCATTTTTTAGGATTTTTTAATTTGCCACTTTGACGTTAGTAAGTGTTCATGGCATGGCACTAAAAAAATTTTTTTAGACTTTCAAAGTTTTATTTTTAATATTTTAAATTTTCTATTTCAAAAGTTTTTTTAAAACCACCTTTGAACTTATTTCATTTCAATTTGACTTTAGCAATATACGAATGGGCGATAGTCCGATATCTATTGAGAGTTCGGCATTAGTTAGTTATCTTTTGTCAAAATAATTAGTACGATAATTAATCTCGTTTCAAAAACCATTTCATCCGACCAGTTTACTTCACGTTTGTTTTAGCTTTTTATGCAGACATTCTACGGGGCGTTGCCTTGCGGACAACCAAGGCAGCCGTACCCCATTCCAACATATTCAAAGAACACATGAAGTTATATTCGAGGGGTTTATTTGGATTCTCGGAAGAATCAAGGGGACCCCTCTGAAGACGGCTTTTCGCACTTCACCAACGTTACGCGCATCAACGGCTCGCCAGGTTCGCCGTAAACCTATATCTAAAAACGGCACCGTGAGATACAAAATTGCTAACGGGGGCGTTTACTACATAGAGCGAGAGAAAGATTACAAATACCCAGTTTCTTCCCGTTGAATTTTAAGTTGGCTTAGAAAATTGTTTAAGGGCATAATAGAAATCTATGATTTCTTGCATTTTTTTTTCCCGAAAGTTTCAATTTTTAAGAAGAAAATCTTTTCTAAAAAAAAAATAATTCTCGTAGCCGATTTTTAAAGCATTATTGAGCTCGAGATCATTTTTTATAATCAAACAATTTTCTTTTTTTCTAAAAACGAGCTCAAATAAAATCGGACATGTAGAACCACCGATAAAAGCCCTTCTCCCTTTTCTTTGTGATGCATTGCGATTTAGTAATCCCTGATTCCCGAACCTTAACGAATCTCTATTGTTTTTCTAACTTGAGACTTAAAAGAAGTTAGTGGCGACTTCGATATTTTCAAATCCGGAAGCCTTATCGTCAAGGGAGGATATTCATTTTAAATGGAACCGGTAAACGGATCCACTCCGCGACAGGAAGCTGATATATAACTTTTGCCATTCTTAGCGCGAAATGCAACCTTGAAAGAAGTAGACCATTGGTTATTCCATTGTGAAACATTTTGCACAAACCGTACCCGATCCATGCCTGTCAATATTCAAAAGAGCAAGGCTCCATGACATAGTTTTTGTCTTTACAACTACTTCATGCGAAACCAAAACCCACACCAGTTAATTCAAAACAATAAATTACCCATGCCAGCAGGCACATAAACGATCCCCATGAGCTTTACGGGCTTTCCAAACTTACTCATAAAAGCGAAGATTCTTTTGGATCTCTTTTACGCTTCTCCTCTTTCCAATGTCCCAAATTCTTCCGCTTGAGGATGAATGTACTTCTGAGGTATAGATCTGTGGGCACCAATATAACAGTTCCTTAAGAAAACAGAAACACCCTTAGACTTCTATCATTTTATTATATATAAATTAATAATAATCTACCAAAGTATGGTACGAGCAAAATCAACACGCTGGATCTTTCGAGAAGGAAAAGTTCAAAATGAAGTCCTGAAACCTCATATTATACAAAGAGGGACGGTGTACACACTAAGAGGATCAGGGGAGTCCGTTATGTCAATGCGATAAAATTGAGTTGATTCAGACAGAGGGACGATAATGACTGTGAGCCTGGCTAAGAGTGAGACTTATCAATTTCTCCGACCGTCCCTTAAGAACCTGCCAGACAAAAAGAAAGAATCAGGATTAACGTACAACCGCCTTCCATAGAGGATCCTTCTGACCGGACAATAAATTAGAAAAAGTTAAATCTAACCCTTCACTGGTATCTTCTCACCTCCATATTAACTTTGTGAGATCAAGCACAACTTGATGGATACTGCACTTATATAATCGGATCTTTATCTTTCCTTGTCAGATGTAAATCGGTTTCCAGCGACCAGAAATCCAAACTGTGGGGTTTTGAACCATCGAGAGAAAGAAGAATGAAAGAATGGCCCCTCTCTTCTCTAACTTGGCTGGAATCCTAATTAATTATTTCGCAGGCATGTTGCTAGAGAAGCGTTTAGAATAAGCCCACCCATGGACAACTTTGACCGCAAATTATCTGCATCTGTCTCATTGTCCTACCTTCTTCTTCATCACATACATGTCCTCAAAATCACTCTGTGGCTATCAAGTCCCTCTGTCGCACTTTCCACTGGAAGCTGTTACTTTCATGAACCCTTAACCTTGGACAAGCCTGGGGAAAACTATGTCTCTTAAAATATTCTGGAAACTAGGGATCTCCTCTGAAAAGTCAGCAATAACATTCTCTAATCGTTACTATCACTCTCCCTCTTCCATCCAAAATGTCCACTTTTTTCTTCCTGTTGACATTCTCCATCGATAACGATTGCTGGGGTGTTATCAGCGCATTTGAAGACTCCAAAGGAGAGGTTTGGGAGAGAAACCTCTCGCCATTTCAAGTAGCAGCGCTGAAAAACTTAACTACGATGACATAAGCAGAACTCTTCTGCAAAGTTTTTTGAGAAATAAGAAATACTTCGGTACAAGATAAAAAATCCTGAGATATATTAAAGTTACAAAGATTAACAATACTGTTAACTAGTCAAACAACACTAACCGGGAATGATATTCTCCTCGATAACGTATGCTGGTGCCTTCTCAGCGCACATTTTGAAGACTCCAAAAGGAGAAGTTCAGGAAGTATGGGAAGAAACCTTCTCGCCATTTTCAAAGTTACGACGCAGCCTGAAAAATTAACTACGATGACATAAAGCAGAACACCTTCTTGTCAAAGTTTTTTGATAAATAAGAAATACTTCGGTACAAGATAAAAAATCATGAGATATATTAAAGTCTTACAAAGATTAACAAATACTGTTAACACTAGTCAAACAACACAAGACAGGAATGAAGAGAAGCTGGTAGAAAATACACGAAACAAGAAGCGCATTGCCTATAGCATGGAGGTTAAGGAATTTCACAGGACAGTACACAACAAGCAAGTCTAATGCAGTCGAGCAACATCTGAGATGCAATCAATATTCAATTCCATGATATGCATCCAGAAAGATAAGATTTATGTTGGGCATCTAGCAGTTAGGACGTAAGCTTACAGTAGCAATTGCTGACAAGGAAAGCTTACAGCTTTGAGCTAAGGAAACAAATCTATAGTTCATGCCTAAAACTTACATACAGGCAGGTTTTGAAATATGTACCTGCTGCTGGTATTCACCCTTTTTGTTTCCCTTTCAAGAAGGGTTCAAACAATGGCACTCCAGATGAAGCCGTCGCAAGTTGCCTGAGAACGTAAACATTCAGCATCAATTTAGTGTGAGAACAAAGGAAATATAATAACCAAAGCCAGAATATTAACTTGGCATAATAACCTCCAGTATTAAGAAAGTAAAGAAATGACACCCCCCAGTTGGTCTGAGGGGTTAAACAATTAAAGCAAGGTTTGACATATTGTAACGTATTTTTATCTTATATTCGCGTTATTTTTTTTATTTTATTTTTGAGGTTTTAATTCGCAGTAAATAAAAAGTTTGCGTGAACAAAGTCGACATCCAGCCATTCAATTAAACCGAAGTAGTCTGTAAGAACTCATGAGAACTAATCTTAAACCTGGTAAGAACAAACACGTCGATTTAATCTCCCCTTTTGGAAAACGATTGACACGCAGCTGTTTAAGTGATAATGTAATGAAACCACTATCGCGACAAAAAGAAAGGAAACACCCACCGCCTTCTTCCAAAAAATTCCTTTACTTCTTTCCTTACTTCCATTTACTCCTCCCCGACCCTCGGTGACCCCCATCGGATTCCTCCTGAAATGGCCAGGAACAACGTCGGTAACGCCGAACAGCAGCCGGCCCACTCCCCCCAGACTGTCGCCACAGCAGGAGCTACCCTCAGGCGGAGGCTTAGGGCCAGGCCCCGACCCTTCCTCGTCGTTTGCCGCTGCTTCAGCGTCGTCCACTTCCATCGTCGCCGTCCTTTGCATCGTAGTCAACGTCCTCTCCGCGATCCGGTCTTTCGAGAGAGGTTACGATGTAAGCTTGCTCGATTGGATCTCGTTTTCTACCTCTGTCTCTTCTTTGGTCTTAGCTGGCGTTAACTGCTTTAGGACTGTGATTCGTGGGATTGTCGTGCTCAGTGCACCAAGTTTGCTAACTTTTAGGATTCCGCACATTGTTGAATGGTTAGACTGTTTGTCGCGAGGGATCGAAAATGTCGGGATTAGTGAGACTGGACTGCACGTTTGGTTTTGCATAAATGGATAGTACATAGGAATGGTGTGTCCCTCTCTCTTGATGGAGAAAACGGACAGGATAATAATACAATTGTTCCACCAAATATTAGATCGCAAATAGGCCATAATGGAATCAAAATCTTTGTGGAAATCAAACAGGCTTTCAACATCCTATTTTGTCTCGCTAACATGACAGCGCTGTTTATGTACTGAGTGTTGCTTCCATATTCATGGCCTTTATTTTTTATCGTGGTGAACTGTAAACGTTTATTTTGCAAGACCAGTTGGTCCACACCAGGGTTGGAGATATATGTGCTGTGTTGAGTATTTCCTTGTGTTGGATCTGAATTCAGGTATTTGATGGAATCTTCCGTTGTTATGCGGTCATCATTGCAGCTTTTGTGGTTTTTGGCAGAGACGGAATGGAGATTCATCATCAAGTTCTGGAAGGTTCAGCTACGCTTCTATCTTCGTCTTTGAATCCTGTTGTCTTGCTATATTGAATTATGTTAATTGTTGGAGGATGTTATGGTTCCATCTTTTACTTGTGGTAGCATTCAACTAGTAAAGTTTAATCTTCTAGGTCCGATACTGAGCAGAAGTGTCTTCTCTGCAACATTGTTTTCGCAGATGACAAACTATGTATCTTTGCTGTCAGTCCAGCAAAATTGCAAGAAACATGTAGCATTAAAATTTTGAGGATATATAGAGCCCGCTTTCACTGTGGAAGAAGCTGGTTACCACCAGTCGCTATCCACATTGGAGTTTGTTTGAAGTATTCCGTGGCAATAGAGTTGTTGTGGGGCTAGTTTTCCAACTAATAATCGATGTCATGGTAAATTTTAATTTGGAATAATATTACTTCGCCCCTGTGAGATTGGAGAAATTTGCAAAATTTTGTTTCTCAGAACTAGTTATATGGATTAACATTGAGGAAATGGTTATTGGATCACAAAAACGGCTTGCTGGTGTCAAAGTGTTTGCCTGCCATATTATTTTTGTGGTGGTTCTAAACTTATAGTACTCTAACCTAACTCCTGCTTATCATCCGGATATATGGGCACACTATCTTAAGTATGATTTGAAAATGGTTCTTCCATAACATGTCATAGAAGAAATTGAAAAAGAAAGAGTCTTAATTTGCTAGAAAGTTTTTCGACATTGAACATGTAGAGTTTTTCCATTCCGTGTAGTCTTTTGTGATCGCATTCCTTGGAAGATCATTTTGGCTTCTAACAGAATTCTGCTCCATTTCAATTTATTGCAGATATTGGAATACTGGGCTGGAAGGGGTTATGCTGCAAATCTTGTATGTAACTTTGCAGGAATATTGTCTCTGATTCTTTATTCTTTTTAACTTTTCAGGGCTAAAAATCCAGTATAAACAGTAGTTCTAGTGCGACAGGATACGATTGGTTAGCTAATTTAAGTAGAGTATCTTTCTTGTTGAATTTACATATATCGGCTTGTGTTTCAGGGTGTTGGTTTATAGAGTTTCTTAAACTCCGGTCACTTACACCTTTCATATAGGTAGTTGATCCAGAAAGCATAATTGGCCCTGCTTTTAATAGACAAACATTTCTAGGATTTAGCTACTCACAACTTAGTCTGATCGCACATTAACAGTCTCCATACCTTTGAACTGCTCAACAAGAACTAAAAGTTTTCCTCTCGGATAAATTGCCTCCTGTTTGAGCATATTTTAGTGGGGACCGTTTACTTCTACCCTACAAACTTACTGCTGACTTCTCCTGCAGTGTTTGCTGTCATGACAAGGCTTTCCCAAACTATACCTAGTGAGCAAAAGGAGCTTGTTTCTTCTTCAGGATGTTGCTCGCCTACCTGCTTCTTGGCTGTGGAGTGGTGTATGTAATTGCGGTAAGATGATTTCTGGGGATGCAGCTTTTTAATTTCTCCGTTTTTCCCAGGTGGCTTATAACTATCGACCAGTTTGCCTGGATTTGTGATTTGAAATCATATCTGGTAAACTTCCAGTGTGCATTTTTAGTATCTGAAATTATCCTCGAACTGGGCAGGGCCTCCTGTGCATTGGCTTCCTGAAACGTAAACGTCAGGAGAAAGAGATACTCGAGGGAGCAGGCACTGAGAGATTTAGAGGTAGGTTGTTCTTTTAGGAGGATCCTTGTGAAATTGAAGATGAGGCCATTAGCTTGATAAAATCTATGACCTTCTCTTCTCTTCGGCCTCCAATTGCCGTAGGATTTAGAGCGGGCGACGAGAGGAGCTGGAACAATTTCTGGTGCCAGAGAAGTTTGATCGGGATCTTTTCTAACAATCAATGCTCCAACGACTAGTTGTGACATGGCCTCGTGTCGCCTATCAGTGTGCAGTCTCAACCTTAATGTGTTTTGAGTGTTCTATGTACAGTCGAATGTCTCCACACCATTGCCCATCTCATGTTTCCCCTAGGAAGAGCAGCTATCTGTTGTATTGTTGTATCCACCATTCTTTTCACTGAACTAAGGATGAACTCATGTTCAGCAGCCATGGAATGGAAGTCGTCCTCCTTGGCCAACACTTCAAAATGGTCATTAACCGTTTTATTTTTCTGTGGGATGAAATCATGGAACTCTGTTTTCTGACAACAATCTCTGCAAATAAATGATTTGCTACAATCCTGAATCTATATTCATTTCTTAGTTTAAACAACCCAGTGTTGGTGGAACTTGGGCTCCTGTTTGCTTCCTGTCTAATTCCTTTCCATTATCTTCATTCCTGGTGGTCTTTTCCCTCGTACTGTGATTAATTGATCCTAAATTTTACTTAACACTAGAAGTAATCCTGCTTTGATCAGATGTTAGACTTCTTGAAGGTTGGTACATTGTTGATCCTTGTCATGCCATTTGCGATATGTCCAGTCCAGTTGCTTTCCCTTTTCATTGCTGTAAACCGGGTATTCTAAAGATCCGGGAACTGCTGCCATTAGCTTCCTCTGACAACTCGCTCAGCTGACTCAGAACTATGGTAAGGTGTTGAAATGGACCTAATCAGGTATTGGTGTTGTCTATGCCCTTAGAAGAAAACACATCTTAATCTATCTGTTGAGTTCATTGCCATTGGTCTCATATAGAAACGTAACCTTTCACCTGTTTTCCAGAGTTCGGGTTGTTTCACATCGGCAAGAAAAGTAAATGCTGCCATGGCCCAGTCCCTGTATGACGTGGTCTCGTCGACTTTTGCCATTGTTTGCTGAAGATGCTCGGGCTGTAACCTCATAATGGCACCCTGGATGCTCAAAGGAGGTCAGCAGTGGCGTCACCGCAGACTCTGGTAAGCCAGGCCATGCAATTTGCAATCATGTCATGTTGCGCCCTGATCTAGTATTTCAAAAGTCATGCAACTAAAGACTTTCTCCCCACGCTACTCATCCCATCTTCATTTACAGAACATTTAGTTCATGCACGTTGTGTTGGTAGGCATGTTCTTTCCCATTCTGATAGACTTCCACATACTAGTTAAGGTTTCCATCTTCTTACATTCATTGCATTATTTGGTTCATTCGAGATGTTTCATTTGCACATAGTTTTGTTATTCCGATTATCCTCGTCGACTCGAATTCAATGGGACTGAAAGTATAGCAACGAACATGAATTTCCCGTATTGGATGTAAGACATCCCATATGGACCAAGCTGATGGTTGCACCAAAGTACAGCCACATTAATGTTAAGTAGAGCCAACAAACAAAATCAAGGAATTTAGGAGGGATCTAGAAACATAGGGCCGGCAAAACATGAGGGCATTCTCTAGATTAGTTCCCAATGTTGTTTGGGAGAAATTGTTCCAATTAATTGAAAGTGGCAATGCCATGCATGTGATGGGTCTAATCTCGTTCATATGTTGAAATTGTTCAACTAATGTCATGACAAGGTAGTCCTACTACTTACCAATTCACATTCCTCTATAAATTCCATCCAATTACAACCTCAAATTCTTGCACACACAGCTCCAAACCCCCCCCCCCCCCCCCCCCCCCCCCGCGTGCAGTGGTTTGTAAGAAAATGGAGGCACGCTGGCCTGGTTTGCTCGCGGTCTTGTTTGTTGTTGCCGTGAGTTTCGTCGATACGGCGGCGAGCACTCGCCGTTCACTCGAGAGGGATTTGCCTGTCATGTCTCACTTTCCTGTGATAATTCCCACCTTTCCGAAGCCCGGTTCTCCCATCATCCCTGAGTTTGGTTTCCCCGGGTTCCCCAAGATAGGATTACCGGGATTCCCAAAGCTGAAAGTGCCCGGTGAACCAGGAGTAGCCCAGGAGCCGCAGCCCCCGGAAGTCCCAACGTGCCCGGAGATCCCGGAAGCGCCCCAGGCCCTGGAGGAAGCACTAATACCTGAGTTCCCTCATCATCATCGAAGAGGCGAAAGTGCTCAATAGTCCAAAGGTCCTGGTTGAGCCCAAGTCGTTTGAGCTGCCTCCTATCGCCGAATCAGAAGAGCCAAAAGTCCAGGAGAGTCCCAAGTTGCCTCCTATCCCCGAATCGAAAAAGCCGACAGTCCAGGAGAGTCCCAAGTTGCCTCCTATCCCCGAATCGAAAAAAGCCGACAGTCCAGGAGAGTCCCAAGTTGCCTCCTATCCCCGAATCAGAAGAACCAGCTCCTGGAAAGCAGGAGGAGCCCCGATGAAAGTCCAAAGCTTCCCACTACCAACACTCTTCCCGGGAAACTCGAAAACAGACCCTTTGTGACGGCGAACGGCACTCCATGAGGACCGGGACACTGGATCGTCAAGAGGATGCATACGCTAAAGCCTAATGGAGAGGATTAATCGTGTTATAACTACATCATTAATCTCCCATGAATACCTATTATCGCTGCTCATGACTCGATGTCATTGTAAAAGACCTCAAGAGCAGTACACGTCTTCTTATCCTACACTTCTTCGATACTCGCACCATCGTAGAATCAAGACACGGATTAATAATCAGCAGCACCAGTATAGGTGGCTGCATAATCCTCCGACTGTCTAGTTCGACCAACGCAAAGTCTGCAACTGAGAATTTCAAAACACCTTCGTTACCATTTCCTATTCTTTTGACGAAAACAGAGTCAGTAAAACAGGACAAAGCAAAACATCAGCCTCAATAAACTGTAAGAACTGGAGATGAACAGAGTTCTTCTCATCACGAGATTGAGTTCCGCCACCTCCTCGGTACCCTCCTCACCACGGGCTTGTCACCAACAGTGGAACCCTGTGGGCCTATCTCCGGGCTGTCGAGGTTGTTCATCTTCGTCAGCTTGCTCAGTTTCTTCCACCCCGTAGTCCACGCCGAACCTTGCTTCTGCTTTGAGACCTTGTCTTGCTGCTGTTGTAGGTTCTCGACAGTGTTCTGCAGCTCGAGGTATTTGGCCTTCATGCTCTCGAGCTCAAACTTTAGCATGTTGATGTCCTTCTTTGCGGCAGCCCAGCCTTCCTGGAATGACTGCGGGGTCCCCTCGAGGAGGGTCTTCCGGTTTGTCACGAGTGGCTGGTACTGGATATCAGTGGTGTCCTTGAGGAGGAATTAGCGATTGCGTTGCTGATCTTGACCTGCTCAGAGAAGAGGACCTGGATAACGACCCGAAGAGGGAGACGCTCGTTCTGAGCGGCGTGCATGCAGGCGTCAATCGAGAGCTTCTGGCAGTCCATTATCCGGCACAGCCGCTTCCTCTCGTGCTCAGTCAGCGTTGGATGTGCCTGTTTAAAATTAGCTTCGATGATGATCCCAAATCAAAATAAAAGGAAACGGCACTTGGCCTTGAATAATATAAATGAATACCTTCAGGTACGAGTCGATGGCCCGGTAAAGTCCGTCATCACAGCTTCTCGCTGATTCCGGTAAGGCCTCGGCTAATACCTGGAACTTTGTGAGAGACAGATTTCGATCCCGGGACACCTCGGTGAGGTAACTGTCCACGAGCCTGGCAACCCTCATCTTTGCATTCTGGCTGTTGATCCTTTGGGGTCCGTCGTACGCGCTGTGCTTGTCAGAGAATGACTGCCTGCTTGGGCTCATTCCATCAGTCTGTTCCTGCACAAGGAAGTGCTCTAAAAGCCTCTGGACAAGGTCTACGTCATACATTGTCTCGCTCTTGTTATAGGAAGGTATCAGAAGGTCCGCCAGCGTTGCCTGCTCGAACTGCATCCCGACCCGTTTCTCGAGCTCTGTAACGAGTGCAGGTGCCACCTTCAACATGTTCGCCATCCGAAGGAGCCGGAGGAGGAAACTGCACGAGGCGCTGTCCCTCTGCTGTGGGATTATGCTAATCAGGCTCTCAATGATCATCCTCTGATCCTTTGACTGAACCATCGGTGTTTCATCCTTGTGGCCGGCCACCACCATGTGCAGCTCTCCTTTCCAGCTGCTGTTTCCTGCTAAGTTGCTAATCTCGTCATCCCCTGGCCCCATCCTATCCTGTAACAACCCAGGGAGCCACTTGGACGCATACTGCGCGATTGCAGCCCCGATCAGCTCATATCTCATCCCTTTCACCTTTATTGCTGTAATCACCCTCACGAAATGGTCGATCCTAAGGATTGAGACATCCTCGAACCACCAGTCTGGTGGGACTTGCACGTTTCTGCTGGGGCTCGACTCCTTGATGTCGCCATTCCACTTCGGGCTCGAGACCTTCGGTGTCTTCCCTGTGTAAGCCCATCGGATACCCTTTGGATTTGCGCAAGCCTTCCACGCGATTGACTCACTGCAGCGCCGCACGATCTGCAGGTTCTCTGCCCATGGTGAGAGCTTTTCGCAACTCTTTAGGACTAGGATTGAGTCCCTCCACGATGACAATACGACATAACTAAGGAATGCCTCAGTCTTGAATATCAGGTTGCCTTCCTCTAGGTCCTCCGTCATCTCAAGATACTCCGCCGTGCAACGCAGGCCCGAGATGTTGGCTGCTGTTAGATCAACTGCGATCCCATAGCAGAACTTTGCAGCAAGCTCAAAGGACTCTGGGCCACCTGGTAGGTCGTCCAACACAACCTTACTGAGCTCCGGGTCACGGGCCTCATAGATCATCCGGTTGAACTTCCCGCTCCTCGAGAGCAGCGGATACTGCAACAACACCGACGATCCGCAATCATTTCCCCGAAATCAATTCGACAGTCATTTGAAAAAAAACTATAAGATAGTGTCATTTCCAATCTCAATTCCTGCATTTCCTGCGAAACAAATAGGCATAAGGCGGTCATACCTTGTGTAAGTAGAAATTGATTTCTCCAACCTGGACGAGGAGGTCGCTTGGGATATCAGTCGCGACATACCTAGGAATTGGAGTGCTACTTCGTCAACCATTTCTCAAAATGCTCAGGCAAGTCGACCAAACATAGAAACACGGAAACGTTATCCACTCGCAGCACAGGCGAATGCACCCAAACACGCCAATCACCGCGAGAGAGATTTCTTACCATGACTGGTCACGGAGTTCAAACCCATCAGTCTTGACCCCCTGCCTGTTTGAGGTAACGGCCCCGCCGTTGCCATAGTCGCGGCCAGAGAATGACTCGCTCTCGGATTCCCACATACCGCGAGAAATCCTCGTACACCCCTCTGCTAAGGTTTGAACATCAAAGGCTTCTGGGTGAAGAAGCAGTCAGAAGGAACAAAAAAAAATCCAAACAGGGAGTGAAGACAAGCAGAAACAAGAGCAGCAGCAGCGATAGGCTTGATGAGGGAAATAGACCCCACGTATGCTTTTGTTTAGTCCGTCTGCAAGGGACAATTTATTTCCTCCCTTCCAAGGTTATTACACTTTCACAGGTTATGGCAAGGACGAGAACGTTATGTCTTACGGCGTCATCTCGGAAACGGCGGCATACCATTATGTTTCTCTCGACCGATCCAAGGACACAAACGAAGGTGGCTAGCACGTTGTTACGCCCCCACGGGCACAAACTTACCATCGACTGGGTTTAGAAATGACCCGCGGATCGAGTCATTAGTGTTTCCTTATGGCTTAAAAAACACCACAACTGATCAGCACCAATGAAACTGATACTAGACAATGGGTCAGTCATATTGGCTAGCTGTAAATGGAAGTAACATTTCATCCTTATTCTTCCCAAGGGAAATGAAAGTTCATACCAATAAATGTATGAGTGCAAGAAACCCATTAAAATCTAGGGTTGGGGATGGATAGGGAGGAATTCATGTCGCAGAAATGATTGGATATGGAGGTCCAGTTCGTAACTCTGTTAAATGTAATATTGCTTCATTGAATGGCGAGTAAGCATGACTAGTGCAAAACTTGGGATGAGACCGGTGGCTTGGGATTGTTTCCTCGAAAGAAATCAAAACTAGGAACAAAACAGGGTTTTGTTTTTATCTTATTCTATAATGTTTCCCTCTTTCTCCTTAGGATTCTATAGTAGTAGGTAGTAGTAGTAGTGGTGGTGGTAATAATAATAATAAATAGTTTTTATACATGTGGAGAGGAGATGGACCACGTTAGACAGTGGCCATGCCACGCCCATCCCATCCACACATGCAAAAATCTTTTCCCCCTAAACCCAAACCCAACATGCAATGTCTGTATTCTGGAAGACAGTGGAAAACGCACTCCCATATCATCATCATATCATCCCCCAATATTATCTTATTACATTAGTAATAGAAGACAAGAATTCCCATCAAGATCCCCCCCACCCTCCCCACACACACACCTTGTGATTTCTGTTCTATAGTTGTAGTTGATTCCCATGCCCTGGTCTTTTTGCAGGGATGAAATGAAAATCATGAGAGCATCGGGAATATAGGAAAACTTTACTATGTATGGAGTATCTCTGAATCAACTTGCGTGTGTTTCTCTTTATGCTTTGATCACTTTGATCTTGGTCGAAGCACAGTTTTATTCTTCATGAGTTATTACAGAACATTTTTCATCTTCCTTAGGAAATTGACAGACCCCCCTGGTCCCATGAAGAGACAGACCAAGAAATCAATGTAGCCCAAACGATTGGTTTCGAAATATGGCTTAGTGTCAACATCGATATTGAAGAATATTTTGGACTCCCAAAATTTATTGACATTTAATTCGAAATCTTCATTTCTTCCATCTTTCCTGTCGAACCTCTCAACCAAAAAAAGGAATCGGTTTTACATGTAGGTGGTGCCTTGCAGTTGCTTGATTCTGATGAAGTGCTTATGAGCTAAACCTAACAAGAGTATTATCATGCAGGATTCGGTTTTGTTATGATTCAGAAGTGCAGTTCCTTCTTGATCAGAAGCATGTGGAGGCGATCTGCGCTATCTACAGCCCCTACGACTGTCAGCGCTTCCGAGAGCCTGGCACAGCATGCTATAATATCGGGTACGGTGCTCGAGTGTTTCCACTGATCAATGACTTCTCCCGCCTCTTTTTTGTGACCCAGCATCAAATAGCTAGAGATAATGCATAAGCGATTCCGGCTGGTCATTTTCTGTTTAGTCATCACCAAGGATTTCCATATCTGATCGACCTTCGATTTATTTCCGAGGCTGGCATAGAGTATGACGAGCAAATCGTAAGTGATCCATTCTCTCCGAGAAAACCGCTTCTCCTCTGTTTCAACAAGTCCATTCTCACACTCCGAATTTGTGGAATACCTGAGGCAAAGTTGGCATTCACCAAATTCCTATGTCTTTCCCATCCTTCTTCCATGGAATAACTCAGGTCAGACTCATTTCATTGAGAACTTTCCCATCCCGGTCCATATTCATTGCTCGTGCATAAGAACTGATCCATAAATTGTATGAGAAAATATCAAGGGCTACCTTCTTGCGCTTCATTCCTTCGACCAAAGAGGGAACTTTTTCTAGCTGCCCCACTGACATGTACATAGTCATCATTTCATTGTACACGAGAGCATCGAAAGCAATGTTAGAAGACTCCATTTTCCTGTACAGGTCCTCAGCCTTATCAGTGAGTTTTGCGCTGGCGTAACAATGAAGAATAGAGGTGTAAGTCTCACGGGTTTTTGCCTCGATGGGAAGACCATCGAAATACCGCTCAGCAGCATCTATACCAAACACCTTACACATCAGCTCTATACGCGAGGCAAAATCATTGTTGGACCATTCATGCCTGTGATGTGAAACCATCCATTCCGATACCTGCATTCCAAAGCAATTGAAAAGAAGATCACAGTAAGACAGAACACGAATCATTGATATGAAGTAAAAGTTTAAAACATCCTCCGATGACCCAATTGAGAACCTCACAACAGATCCTGATAGTAACAAACAATACTGAGTAACTGGTATAGTGCAACATTCAGCCAAGGTTATAAAGCAATCGGTGCACTGGAATTCATTCTTGATGAAAGAGTAACTCTGAGTCCAATGACCACGATAATGATATGAAATATTTCATGATAACTTGAGCTATGGGTAGCACAAGAGAGCGAGAATTCAACAAATCATCAAACGCCTCAAATGCTCTACGCAACTACAGACCAAAGATCATGACAACAAGGTGAGTGAGAACAAGATCGAGGGTCCCAAACCTCGAGAGCGTGCTTATATCGCTGAGACTTCCTAAGGTCTTTCAAAATGCGACGAAGCTCCGGGGCTGAAACTCCATTCCCTTCCCCCACCCATTTCCCGATGACATCAACAGCGCTCCTCTTCGGATGCCTCAATCTAAATATCCTGCTCCTCAAATCATCGCTCTCCTCCACACCACAACCCTCATCCAAATCCACCGCCTTGTTCTCCGCTGCAATAGAAGCTAGCATCCTACGGGAAACGTAACTACCTCCTCCGCCACTAGCATCTCCATTTCTCAACACACGCGATCTGCACATCAACGAAGCAACCATCGACACAACGAAGGGGGGAAACCAAAAGAAGCAACAGAAGAAGACGACTAATTGGGACACCGGATGACAGCGGATTCACCGGGGATTACCTCCTGCCGGTTGTTGCGAGGAACACTCGAATCGCCGCCATGAACGTTCGGTCGTCGGAGTTTTTTCGCTGTGCTTCAGTTCGCTCGTGGGAATGAGGCAACGCGGGCGAACGCCACAAACTAAATGGGCCTATCTTGCATTAATGGGCCGGATCAAGGCCCAATATAATATGCTCTTGTTGGCCCGAGTTGATTCACCGGCATGATCGAGTGCCGGTTTGCCTGCACATGAATCGGAGGAACTTGCGAAGTCCATCCGAGCGAGCGAGAAAGGCAATCGAGAACATAGTAGCTGCAATAATACTTCCCAATATTCAGCTTGGCGGAATACAGACAGTGCGTACAAGCATCGCAGGACATCGTGTATAGTACAATGGAAGTACCGAGCTATTGCTTCAACTGGACTGGTTTTAGACGAACCCATGGGGGGCTCAGGTGATCTTCACCCGGTCGAGGCAGGACTTTCCGTCGAGTGCATTGCTCTGCTGAAGTTCTAGGTAGTCCTTATATTTCATGCCTAGGTATGCAGCTCTGTTGTCTGTTTGTTCCAGCAACCCCTCTATGGGGCTAACGAACGTATCAGGGGATGGGCCATTAGCTACTGATATCGACATCCTTGTGGCATGGTTGTTCACAACTGCCCGGTGCAGTACACTCTTGTACTTTCCATTGGTTGCAATCTGCGATAAGGCAAAAGAACGATGAGACGTCGTATTTTTTTCCCTCCCGGGTTGGATTTGGCTTGTAAAATCTACCTCGAGGTGATCTCCTGTGTTAACAAGGAATGCGCCTGGGATTGCATCAACCATCACCCACTTGCCGCCGTGGAACACCTGCAGGCCTCCAATCCCATTCTGCACAAGCATCGTCAGGAGACCGTGGTCAGAATGCGGTGGCATCCCCATTGCAAGCTCCGGCTGCGGACATGGGGGATACAAATTCGCCGTCAAAATCTGCAGGCTGGATTCCATGTCCAAAACCTTGCTCAAGTACTCCCACTCGAGGCCCAGACTCTCCGATATTCCGCCGAGCAATCCCTTCACTAAATTCCGGACCTTCTCACAGTACTCTGACAAAACATCACTGGATGGAACATGGGCCATAAGCACCACCAAATGAATGCCCTCGAGTGAACAAAAATAAGCACGAGTGAAATCCTACCTGAAGTTCTCGGGTTTGCTGGGAGAGTGAAACTTGGGATGTACCATGACCTTAAGGAAATCCCGCCAGAAGAACACCTTCTCGACCGAGGCATTGAAGCTCGTCCCGAATCGGATGGGGTCGAGCACGTGCTTTGCATGGAATTCTCTCTTGTCATCCTCCGACAGATCGAAGAATCCTCTGCACACCCCAATGATCGCCTCCATCAGTGTCTCGGGTATCCCATGGTTAATCACCTACATGAAAAAGTTGAGTCAAATTTATCTGCAAATTAATCAAAGCAGAGTGAAACAGAACATCACCATGAAGAAGCCCCAATCCTGGCAAGCCCGTCCAAGCTGCACGATCGCCTTGGACAGTCGGCCAGGGTCTTCGGACAGGAGGAGCGAGAAATCGATGACAGGAATGGAGTCATGGTCTTTTGTGTACAGAGGGAGCTCGTAATCCTCGGCAGCGGAGGCAAAAGCATAGTCGGAAGGTATGGAAGTGAGGCCAGGGGATTCGGACAGCGCCTTGACGGACATCGGGATATGGTGGACGGTGGCCGTTGCTGCAGACATGGATGGATTTGGTGCTCGGGGGATGAGAGTAAGGAGGACAAATGATTGCTTCAGAAGCCAAAACAAAAGCAGAGGCGAGAGACCAAATGATTGATTTTTATTAGATTTATTTGATGTCAAAAAAGAAACGTGTTATTACTATTTTTGTATACAAATTAAAAAAAGCCAGAATAAAGAATGATGAAATTGTTCAAGTATATTATACTTTTTGGGAGGAAATTTATCATATTTGTCCAAACCAATCTTATATAATTTCCTTTTTAAAATTGCTAGTAAAGAGTCCCTGATTGATTGACGAAGTTAACCATTGCTTAGCATGACCCGGAGTTCATCCACACGGAAGCCCCGCAGAGGGAGAAGATGATGATTTTGTTTTTCTGGTGACGGTCCGGTGTTCGCCCTTGCTAATCCAGATTCGACTCGGAGAGCGCATATAATTGGTGAGTGAGTCTCTCAACAGAGGTGCCTGTCGTGGCATCCCAGAGGCGAAGTTGAATGCTTTGACTCCAACGATCACCGGATGTTGCTCCTAGGGAATGCGACCTTGTTAGGTTCCACCATCCAGCTCAACATGGCTCAGCTGGACCAGAAGTTGTTCAACTTCGCCTCTGGGATGCCGCGACAGGTACTGTAGCAGATTCCGAAACCCAATTTGTGTTTTCGATTGATTCAAACGGAAGCAGCCAATACACGGATGGGCTGGCATTCTTCCTCGTGCGGAGGCATCTGACATAATCCACAAAGGAAGTACCTCCTGCGGAAGCCGTCTTGGATTAACTGATCTTACCAATTTTAATCCCATACCGAATTAACAAGCCTCGACACGTATTGGCTAACTTCGTTAAATATACTAAGATGCTAACCTGATTAAAAGGTAACCAAGGATTAACGTTTTTGATAGTCCAGTCCAGGCATATTTAATCTAATCCTACCCTGACGGAACACTCTCGTGTAAATTGGCCTGAATGAAGAGACTAGTGAACAAACAACTGGATGACTACTACTTACACAGCTCTGCCCCTGTTGCTCCATATACAAATAGTTTAAGGCAGTTTGAAGCTGCAGTGCCACTAAAGAGCCCTCCCATCTTGCGTTTCGTCATTGTCGTCGTCGCCATCGTCCGTCCCACTCCAAGAACTTCCATTTCCCATGTCACGGTTGCAACCCCGACTAGTCTCTTTGTCTGATTCTGGCCCTTCTCTGTGGCTATCTTCAGCATGCTCACTGCCACTATAATCCTCTGTACCGTCGCTGTCATGTTCCGAATCCAGATTTTGTGTCCCAGCAACAGCTGTGAATTTTTCTCTCAGGTCAGGTGCGACAATCCCAATCATTTCAGCCAAGGCTCGCCGTTCATCAAGTTTTGCAACACTATCAGAAGGGGTATTTTGAGACTCCGCACCAAAGCGATTCGAATTAGGTAGAGGCGGGCCACTATTGTCCTCACCCTTGCTTCTTGGAGATTCACTCTCTCCATGAACAGAAGGAGCAGTTCCACAAGCCCAGCTCCCTGCAACTTCTGATGTCAATAGATCCGCCGTTCGAATTGTGCCAGCAGTTTCTCTTTCTGTATCTTCAGCAACCTTCTGTGATGAGGGTCTATCGGAAGGCATTCCGGGAAATGAATCCACACATTGAGTTTGAGAAAAACCAACTGTGTCCTGTACTTTGTATCCATCATCAAGCTGCATGGTCTCCCCGGCCAAATCACACCCTTGGTTCAGACTATCATTTGGAGCTGCACTTTCTGTTCCAAGAACCCTTTCTGTCTCCATGTTCTCATCCTCCAAAATTGGCTGAGTACCAACCCCATTGATGTCTGAACCGAATCCATGATTGATGTGGGAATCAACAACATTGAGACCCAGTTCTTGAGTGTCCTGACAATCCCGTTGGTGTTTTTCGGTAACACTCGCTTCATCCGTGGAATTTCCAGTATGCTCTTCATCATGTCCACGTACCAAAGCAGCAGAACTTTTGCTACCTTTATCACCAAGATAGATGCTGCGCCCCTCTTCAATCCTCCTCCTGTAGATGTCAATCTGATCATTCCTATTGGGAACAACGTTGAGATCGATATCGAGGGAGGTATTCTCATAATTCTCCTCGTCCTCTAGAGTCCTCTGCATTGCTTTGAGTTGTTCCTGCTGCTTTGAGAAAAGGACAAGTATTTCTTCAGTTGACGTATAAAATGCCCGTAATTGCGTTTCCCTGCATCGACGAATAATCAAGAATTCACAGTTAAGAGAGCCAAAAATAACGAAACCAGGAAAACATGACCAACCTCAAGAAAATAAACGAAGAGCATGACAGCTAATTCGTATAGGGTAATGATAATGAAGAGAAGCTAAGAAATGGACAGACCACATTTAAGAGAATAACCAGACAAGATTCTCTGTCAGGACATCAGAGTTACTGAATTGCCTGGTAAAAAACAATATTTAAAAAACTTCTCCAAATGATAATTCTCACATTTTAATACCTCACCTTAGCATTACTCTTTCCCTGGCACCTTTTAGTCTCCTCCTCTCAAAATCAAGATCTTTAATTGCAGCGCTAATCTCAAGCTCTAAGGCCGAGACCTTAGCCCATGCTTCTTCCCGAGCAGCCTGCTAGCATCACCAAGAAATGTGTCAGATAATATCCTTTTTCTAGTTAATGCAACCTTGGAAGACTTAAGAAAATTGAAAAGCAGATTATAACCAAGAGGACCATCGGGAAATCTAAAATATGTACCTTTTCATTCTCAAGCTCCGTATTTAATCGGCCGATATCACTTTCAAGCTCCTCAAGTCGCTATTCCATGCCATGAATCAACAAATTCAGGCACGGCTTAGTATTACGAACCTCTCACTCTATATAAAGACAAACCAACATCTGAAAAGCCTGCGTATTACTTTTTGTCCTTGCAGAGATATTTGTTGTTCTTCGCAAATGTGAGCTTCTAATTGCCTCACTTTGTTGTCTGAGACAACCAATTTTTGCCTTGTTTCTTCCTGAAGCATTGTGAACTTACTAAATCACAAGGCCATATGACAAGCAACAACTATAGATAAAAGCAATATAAGACAGGATGTATACCAATTTGAGTCTCAAATCATCCAGCAGCGCACATCTCTCTTTCTCAGATTCCTTTGAACCAAATTATTCATTTACTGAATTAGATGCTAAGACATAAAGCCCTTGTGTACCATATAAACCAGAAGCATTGAAACCACCAGCCCAAAGCAGAAAGAAATGCATACCTGAAGTTTGTATATTACTTCCTGATGCTCTTTTTCATGTTTTGTGGCAGCATCTGCATATTCCTTCATTTCTTGTTGAGCATCAGCCTGAGCTCTTTGAACAGCTGCCTTTATATCAGCAGCAGCTTTCACACGTTCTTCTTTTCTTTGCTCTCGCTCTTCCTCCAATGATGCCTTGAGCTTCTCCAAAGATATCTTCTGACTGTAGAGAAGTTATAATGACCATTATATAGTTATACTTGTCCTGTAGTAGCAAGAGAAATCTGGAAAACCATCCAATCCAACTAGACCATCACTTGGGAAATCTTATAGAGTGTAACCTGGCATGAGGCAGAAATAAAATAACTGGGCTAGAGGAATATTTAGAAAAGAAAATGAAAGACACGATTTTATCTCCCCCAGCAGAAGAGCCCAGAGATTCAGGACATCCAGATGGGTCTTGAATTGCTGTTGCTTCACTGCTGGTGCACATTAAGAAAGATCATGGAACTGTTCCACACAATTATGCAAGTCCTTAAAACAGGATCATTTTGAGCCAGAAAGGATTATAAACTATTTGGCTATTTGCATCCTCATACTTGAAACAGAACATTAATATAGCAATTGGGCTGAGGAACAAGCGCATAACTAAACTAACTACTCTGTGATGATTCAACGTTTACAAACCTCAAAGTGGTCCTCATATTCAATGACTCAAACATTTCGCAAGCTCTAACCAATAGAACAAAACCAAATGCTGTATTGTTCTTCAAGACAACTTGTTTGAATTTTATGGGTCAATGTTCTTCCAACTTCACTTGCACGTGGAAGATCATTCACATTTCACTGATATCAACATTAAGGATATTCCTAGGCTTGTTATCTGAGAAGTCAACCAATATCTTAAGACCAAAACTATGGAATATGGGTTTGTCACCAAGCACCTGCCTTTTTGTTATTAAAGTATCCCTTAAGCGGAATAAGTTTAAATGATTTTTTATGGTCATAGAGATTACTAAATTACCTGATAGATGTCCATAAAAAACATAGCCATGAATTGTGTTCAAGAAAAGGCAAAAACAAACTATGATTGATAGATGTCTAACAAAACAATTTGTTCCTTACAGTACATACTGTTCAGATAAAGAAGACTAAGCATTTTTTCATCATTTCCTAGAGTTAGAATTTTGCTGAGAGATAATCAAAGGGTCAAGCTTACAAACTATAGCCTCTTGGCTGCTGATATGGTCCAGAAATAGTAGAACAGAAGTCTGAAATTCATACCTATTGACAATAGCATTTGCTTCAGCACAAGACTGCAACGATGCACTAAGCCTCTCATTAAGATCCTCCCTAGCATGTTTTTGCTCTGCTATTGACTTGCATTGTTCAAGGAGTTCCTTCTGTTTGTTGTCCAACATATCTTTCAAGTCTTTAATTTGTTGACTATAAGATCCAGAAATTGATTCTTTGAGGTCCTTCATTGCCTACATCAAGATTTTTAAAAGAAAACCAGCTGCATCCATTAAGTGGAAAACTGAAGCGTGCAAACTTTGCATGTCTGAGTAGAAAGAGAACTTAGAAATGCATAATTTAGTTGATGGACAGCTAGAGAGACTTTAAAAGGTGAAAACAAAAAATAAGAACGATTCAGGTTATATATACATACACAAAAAAACGGAGCAAACCTTTTCATGGCATTCAACTAAGGAACGATTCTCGCTATGTAAGGCATCAATTCTAAGGACCTGATCTTCCAGCTGCTTTCTCAATTCCTGCATGCAGTTGAAAAACCTTTTACAACTGCACTATGTTTCACCAACTTCAATTACAAAATAAAAAACCAAAAATCAGACCTACCTTATTCGATCTCTGAAGGCTTCGAAAATCAGTAAGAGATACAGGTCCTTCAGGAGCACCAATTCCAATACCTTTTGTCCTCTTACTCTCAGAATTCAGTTCTTCTGAACATAGAAAGTTACCACCAATATAAGTAAAAATAATAACAACAATATATATATATATATATAGCAGTGATATGCAACAGGGAAAGTAATCTGCAGGTGATGGGTGCTAACAAGCTGTCCTCAACAAGTATGATTAAATTCACTGAAAAAAAGAATCGTCCTCCATCAACAGTTTTAACCATGGCTAACAGCACCATTCCACTGACCACAACATACTTGCTGGAAAGAAGATAAGAAAACTAAGTACATTCAGCTAGCAATATCATGAGGTTCACACCAAATGCCAAACAAAACTTGATAGAAATTATTTATACTTCATTAAAAGGAAGACCCAAGGTGAGAGTTATCTAGGTTTCTTTTATATATAAGAACGATTATCCTCCTTAATAGTGACAAAAATTTCCATGCTCATAACTTTTCATATTGTTATTCATAAAGGCAATACTTGACACCACCCCCTGCTATGAAAAACAAACACCTTACAATTAATATCAAGTACAAGGTAGCCTACATATGTTGATGCTCCCCCATCCCAGCTCATCGTAAACATTTTGCACAAAAAACAATGATGATGTTAATGCCTGATAAAGATACAAACAAAATGCATTTCAAAAGAGCATGTCTCCATGCCCCACCTCCACCCTGAAGGCCCTTCTGTACTACACATATTTCACTAAATTATCACAAATTCAGAAATTAAATCTCTTTAATTCCTCATCCATACATATCACGGTGACCTAGGAGATGCCCCTATCTTCTCCCACTTCTATTTTCTACTCAATCACCTCCTCTATCCAGGATTATGACTGTCGCTATGGGAAACAAAATCTGTGGGCCGAAGCGACCAAAAACAGCGAAATAACAGCATATTGAAAGAGAGAAAGGGGCAAATGCTTCCTGAGGTTAATCTCCAAATATGAGTTTTGAAACTTCTGAATAATGCATTAGTGATTAGATTAAAATGCTATTTTAAAGTTTTTGCATTTGACTACTCTATCTAACAAGCAACTGCTCTGTTCCCATTGAGTTCCGAAACAAGACGAGTTTAATCGCATTTGGTGACCGAGTTCATGATGTTAAAGCCTGAGGCTCAGTTCGAGGGATATTTAGCAAAAACAGATGACATTATTATGATTACATGATTTTGAACTGCAGTACTTCATGTTGTAATTTAGACATCTTATTGAGATGTAAAATGAATATCCTTTTATTTTGATGGTGACCAACTCACAATTTGTAATCATTTCATCAAAATTGTTCTGCCATGACCAATCTTCTGTTTCCATGAATTTGTAGTTTATTCAACCATCAAAAATATAAAACACAACATTTTGCATAATTAAATAGCCATTGATGTAGTGCCCACAACTAATTACAAGATGTCCAAGAAACAATTTTAATTTAACATACAGTTGAAAGTACGAAATATTAATCAACCAGCTGACGAAGTAAATCATGGCCAGAAATGCGGATATTATCAATCAATTCTTCTCAAGCAAGCAAATGTTCCAGCGTGCAAAGCGCTCCACAAATACATTGTTAAGGGGGGAATAGCATGTACAACATAATTTCGGTTTATTTTATGAACATAAAGAAGCCCCTTTAAGAAAAGACTAACAAGACCGTGAATATACCTGATTTCCTTTTAATGCCTGCAGAAGCTGTCAAGGGAGAGGACCTTGTGGCATCTCGATAGACAAAAGCAAAAGCAGCTTCTGCAAAAAATGCATTAATAAATAAGTAAAAAATGTTACGAGGCATCCTCATGGTTATCCTACAATATTAAGCCAGTTAGACACGTCAATTCAGAACCCCTAAATACTTTAACTAAATTGAATTAATCAGTTCAAACAATGTCTCAACAGAAAACATCTGATGCAACCCTATGTTCCTGACCTAACAAAAAGTACAGAGCCATTTGTCATACTGCCATTTTCCCGATCCCAGCTTGTACTGAATATGTTTGATGCTTTTCACTTTAAGATAAAAAGATTAATGATGTTTTCCTTCTATTAAACGGCTTTCCATTAAAGCTAACGGGACAGTAAAGGCAACTTTTATCCACATTTTGGCATATATAACCTTGATCAGGAGGAGCAGCCAATGATATGATGTCACCGTGTTGGATGCCAGTATCAGGATCATTCTTCTTCAACTTTTCCCAGTTAATGTATGTGCCATTTATGCTACCAAAAAATTATCAAGATAAGAAAAATAAGGAGAGGTTGGAGTGGGAAAGAAAGGGTATAAATAAAGAGGTAAGAGAAAGAAGAAAACCTGTTATCTCTTATGAAGACTGCTGAGTGGCCCTCAGATGCCGCATCTGCAGTTTCAGTAGCAGTTCTCTTCCTGTATATTTTGCAATGGTTTCCACTCACTGTTGCCGAGTCTATGCGGAAACGCATGTCCGCAACTACTCGACCAATTGTATGCTCATCCTTGGTAAGAAGCAAATTCAAACCCTAGGATAGTCAAAAAGGACATAGATCAGTCTTAAGCATTTGACATGTTTATTGTCCAAGACTCTAGGAGCTAGTTAGGGATTATTCAATTTTATCTGGCATTCCTCTAGTCAGAAACACATTCGACTTAAACGTATCCTATCATGCTCATGTTTCCGATTTATTTAGACAATATATCGTACTTTTGAAATTTGCCTCTCAGTTGATATATATGAAAATATAATATTTGTAAAAGAATTTTAAGTAACGGCTTCTTCCCAACTCCCTCGTTATCTGGGAAGCATGTCTTACAAAAAAAAAAAGTAGAGATAGCCTGTATCAATTCATAAAATTCTCCAAAAGGGTTGCTAAATAAACAGAAACCTAATCAGAAGAGAAGTCAACTGGACCAAACAGTATTTCTCACCAAATTTTCTGCCATGGAATTACAAAAAATCAGATTGACCTCCAAGTGAATAGCATAGGGGAATGTAAAGAACACGATTCATAAGGCGGCTTAAAAATGGAGGCAACCATACGAAACCAGGAGAATGTAGGATTTCGTATAGTGAAGTAAAAAAAGGAGTAGCGAAATAGTGCACTCCAAGAAATTGTCAAGGCATCGCTTCTTTCTCAACTAGTGGATCACCCAAAGCACTTTATTTCAAAAACAAATATTCTCTGAGAAACATGGTGACATAAACGTTTCAACATCATGATAAAAGAAACGTCAGCACACAACATTGGGGCTCACACCAATCTTTTACCATTAAATCCTTAACATCAGAACAAGTGCACTATGCAGCTACAAGCGCAAAATCAATTTCAAGCACAACATTGATGAAGCTACAAAATACATGCGAAGCCAAAAAAATAAGCCCAAATTTTTCATAACAAGTCTGTCCCCATTAACTCCCCGTGAGTTGCCACTTCAAGTGTAGGAAAGAGACCTTACTACGGAATCACAAACAAACATCCATAAATAATAACATCTTCCCCAACTGACTAGCTTTATGTGACATTTGCCATTGCCATCGGAAATCAATCTGCATTTTATTCGCGAATTTGACCACATAATTGAAATGGAATTCCCAACTCTCCAGTCGCATCCATACCAGTAATAAAGAAGTGGCCCTAAACCAATCCTCCGCTATACCTGAGGCCTCCTGCGTGAATTGGTGGAGATAGCGGTGAGGACGCCCCATACATCGGGATCATGGTTGACGAGGGGCTGAGAGGAGATATTGGCGGCCACGGACATAACGAAATCGGCGGGATGGCCAGTAGGCTTGGCGAAGGGAGGAGCGGGATTGCCTCGAGGGTTGTCGGAGGAGCTGGTTTGCGAGGCATTGTCCTTCTGCTGCTGTGGCGGCGACGCAGCGGAGAGGGGTTTCCGGAGTTCCTGCATTCCTCTGCTCGCTCGTCGTGTCGACGGAGTGGAGCGGGTTCTCTAAAACCCTACCGGAGCTTAACCCAAACGAGCACAGAAAACGACATCGATTGAAAGACGCAACAAATGTTAGATAGAAGTTATTAATTAAAAATGAAATAAGACGGAATTTGAAATGTACTTACAAATACGCTTTTAATTAACGAAATAAATTTCTTTGATATTTTTCTAAGGAAAACTTTGTTCTTTTACTTTTGCAAAATATACTTATATATTCTTAACTTTTTATTCAACTTTTTTTTTATTAACATCTTTTTTTAATATACATAAATGTCACTAACTTTGTAATTAACCTTTTCTCTTACTATTTTTAGACAACGTTACGCAGAATGTTGATCTGGACGTAACGAAAGTCCAGGTCATCATATTTGGAAATAAAAGGATCCTATCCACGTCAAAATCATACGTCGTAATCCTTTTCCACGTTGAATGTCTTACGGGGAGGCCACGTGTATCTTCGTTAAGTCCGAGTAAGTCCAGATCGGCATTCTACTTAACGTCGTCTAAAAATGGACAGGGAAAAAGTTGATCACAAAGTTAGTGACATTTATGTATATGAAAAAAAATATTGACAGAAAAAAAGTTCGACAAAGGTTAAGGATGTATATTTTGCCTTTTACTTTTTATACAAAGAGTTATTTCTTTAGGTAGTAGGACATCGAAACGGGATGACCTAGGATGGAGAAGATAATAACACGAGGGATTCGGCTGATTTTAATTCCTATATATTCACTCGTGGGGCAAGTGAGTTATTTCTTGACGCCCACTACTTCCAGCATGCTCGAAGACGGTTCATCCCAGTTTGGCACTCGATCGATCGAAAGCCTGAGTCAAGCCGAGGGGACTGATACTCGAGTTCGCCTCCTCGGTGGGGGAACCCCAGTGGCTTGGAGCTCCGTCCGGCTAGACTTGGATGTACTTGAGATCAAATTGGAGTATTGCAGGCTCAAGAGACGACGAGCCTCTCTAACAACCACCGTCGAAGCAAGCCTTGACGAGGAACCACGACGACCTCCGGTGACTTGGTGATCCCTCTCTGTAAGAACTCCTCCCCCACCCCCGGCCCTGCAACTTGCCTCGGCCGCCTCACCCACACCATATGTGTGTGGCACTACTACCTATTTCTATTCTCACATACTCAATTCTTCATTAATCCCAGTAAACAATCGGGAAGTGATTTAGTAAAACGATTGTTAGGTCTCCCCCAACCATCTCATAAATCAACATCTCGAATGAATAAAGGGTGGGGGAGTTACATTATATTTCTTCCTTGAGACACTTCAACTCCTGCTATGATAATTGTGCATTTATAAACTTATATTAATTCTGAAAGAAAACGTATCTTTTTTTTAAGATGTTACAAGTGCCAAAAAGAAACATAATAAGAGAGTAAAGGGATTGGATTTAAAGGCATAAGACACCAAGGGATTGATCCCCTTTGACCAAGAGAAAATGAAGGTTGATGTACTAAGGAAGAAGATGGTCAGGCCTGCCCACGGGGCCATCCCCGACCGAGTCGGTAAGCTCAAGCTAAGTTGCATCGACCGGCTGCAGTTCCCGGGCTATGGGCCCTTTGTGTTCTTCTTCAATGCTACCGGTCTGACCCGAGAATGGATGCTTTCTGAGGGGGTTGATCGCCTCGAGAAGTCGCTCTCGGAAGTGCTGACCCTGTTTTACCCGCTTGCTGGGCGATATTGTGAGGAGGACTCCTCGGTTCAATGCAATGATGAAGGTGTTGAGTTTGTCGTCACCACGGTCGATGCTGAACTGGGTCAGCTCCCGAGGCAGAGGTTCAATCCGGAGATGATCAGAGGCTTGTCTATATACCGGTCGAATTTGGCAGGTGATTCTCCATTGGTTGCGATCCAGGTGAACGTGTTTGAGTGTGGTGGTCTGGCTATCAACATCAGTGTCTCCCATCTAATGGGCGACATGCATGCGATTAGTATGTTCATGAACTCGTGGGCCGTTGCATCTCGGGACGATGTTCACAGAGTGACTGTTCACCCTGATTTTAACTCGTCCGTGCGGTTTCCATCATTGGAAGGAATGAGAGTCAGGGTTCCGCCTCCTAAAACGGGGAAGAAGTTTGTGATGCATATGTTTCGGTTCGATGAGGGAAGTTTACGCAATGATTTTGGAGCATCACGTGTGGTGATGGTGTCCGCATTGATATCTACCGCTATCCTGAACAGCGTAGATAGAGCGAGAAATCATCAATTACCGCATAGCTTCTCTGTAGTGCATTCCATAAACCTACGTGGAAAGACCGGCTCACCTATTGCCACCGACTACTTCGGCAACATGGTGACGCACGCAGTCATCCGATCGACGGTCGCCAATGATGCAGCACTCGAGCTCAGCAGGATGGTGGACCTGATACGAATCGGGCTTAGTGATGCACGTGGGAAGTACTCCAAGGTCACGAGTGAAGAGGAGATATGTTCCATGGTCGTGAAGGACAGGGAGGACATGTTCCGAGACAGCGGATCACGTTTGGTTCTCTTTAGTAGCTGGTGCAGGTTCCCGTTATATGAGAACGACTTCGGGTGGGGGAAGCCTGAGATGGTTATGTCGATAAGCATGCCGTTCCGGGTAGCGTATCTCATGGATCAGAAGTCGGACAAGGGGATAGATGCGCTAATCTCGTTGAGTGAAGACGACATGATGCTATTCAAACGGGACCCAAATATCATTTCATCCTCTCTGTTTTAACATTACAAGAAAATGAAGAACAAAGTTCCAACCTTTTTTTTTTTTCTAATTTGTTATTGTTATGGTAAAAAGTTATAGCACGTCGCCTTGGCAGGCACTCCATTGTGGATCCGCCTCTCTCAGGAAGAGCTAGAAAACTGAAAGGCGATTCATGTCCGGGTCTTGTTTGAGTAACGCCATATCGTTTTCGGACAGACAGACCAATGCATCGATCCCTCCATCTAATCGGTCGATCAAGATCGTCAACCGGACATTCCATCCCTGCATCCACGTAAGTTCTGGAGTTCCGCACCAGCTGGTGAACGTCATTAAGCATTGTTTCGTGTCTGTGAACAGTGTGCCCATTTACCTGGTTGAGTCCGCGATCATTACGCACAGCTACTCATCACTTGTCCCAGCAGAGTACCTTTCACAAGCCTCTCTCAGTCCACCTCCAATTATTTTCGATATCCCCTCGAGCTCCGCATCTTTTCCATCCTCCAGAATAAACTTTATGGCCTGGCTGCTGACATGTTGCCGAAATAATCCCTGCCAACAGGAGGACAAGTTCTCCCACGAAGATTCATGGTTTGGAAGATGGTGAAGCTCCGCAAGCAGCTACCTTCTCGCACACCTTGATCAACGGTATTCAAGAGCGCCTTGGAGAGGACCATGTAGCCCGGAAACTGCAGCTGGTCAATGAGGTTGACCTTCAGGATCTCGTGCCGACCCGGGATCGAACGGGATGTTTTCACCATCTTCACGGTCAACGCTTGGATCTTCATTTCTTGCAGGGAAAGACTTAGTCTTTCGATGTTCTTACATCGTGAGGCTTTGAAATCGATGTGAACGAAGCCAAAGCCGAGTAAATTGTTAATTCGACTTCGGGAAAAAACTATATATACTTGGATACATTTCTCCTTTAAAATATTATCTTGTTAAGTATTATTATGGTAGGTTTATGGTAATGAGAATTATAACAATTTTTCTCTTCCTCCATTTTGTTTTCAGTTCAATTTTCTCGCCCCATTATCGAACAAATATCGTCGGAATTGTGTTTTACAGTTAGTGAAAACGTAATATAGTATATATTTTCATTTTCAACCGAGAAACTCAAAATTTTGTAACTTTAATACCATTTGTTATATTATAAAATCACACTTTCTTTTCAGAGTTAATTTGAACATGTGCAATTCCCTTCTCTTCAACAGTTAATTTGAACTAAAGCTTAGTATAACCAAAATGTATACTAGCAGTTTTGTCCTCATTAAATAGGTTTAGTCAACACAAAATAATCAATTCGCCCTATTAATTGCTTCGGTTCTAAAGTTATTTAAGTCCATCCTTATATTCAAATTCTGCCCGATTCCAATCAAGTCATAAGAATGATTTTGTATCAAGAATAAAGACAGAAAAAAATGAAGGTTGATATAGTAAGCAGGAAGATGGTCAAGCCTTGCCGTCCGACTCCGGACCATCTCCGAGTGCATAACATCGGCTGCATCGATCGACTGCAATATCCGGGTTTCGGCACCATCATCTGCTTCTACAAAGGAATGGGCAAACGGCGGGAATGGATGTTGTCCGAAGGAGTGGATCGCCTCGAGAAGTCCCTCGGGGAAGTACTGACCATTTTTTACCCTCTTGCGGGCAGATACATGGAGGATGATTCCTTCATCGACTGCAATGACAATGGCGTCGAGTTTGTTGTTGCCACGGTCAATGCCAACCTGGATCGACTCGCCAGGGAAAAGTTCAATCCAGGGAAAATCCGGGATTTCACAGGGTTCCGCTGCAGTGTAGCGTCCGACGCACCCATGGTCGTGATTCAGGTGAATGCGTTTGAGTGCGGTGGGATGGCTATAAACGTTAGCATTAGCCATATACTGGTCGATATGCAATCCTTTGGCATGTTCGTCGACTCATGGGCAACCACATCTCGGTTAAACATCAACGAAGTGGCCATCCGCCCCGACTTCCATTCCTCCGCGCGATTCCCATGCCGAGAAGAGCTAAGGATCGAGCTCCCACCTTTCAAAATGCGGGAAGAGAAATTCGTCATGGATAGGTTTGAGTTCGATGTCCAAAGGTTGAGAAACGAGCACCAAGCATCACGCGTGATTCTGGTTTCGTCCATGATATCCACAGCCCTCCTGAACAGCGTGGAACGAGTCAAGCACTGCCAACTGCCATCCGCCTTCTCTGTTGTCCATACTATGAATCTACGTAAACGGACTGCTTCACCAGTGGCAGCCAACTACTTTGGAAACATGTACACCCGCACAATCATTCGATCAGCCGTGACTGAAACATTTGGCCTGGGTAGCATGGTGGCCCTACTACAAGGGGGAATCAGAAACGCTTTTGGGAGATACTCAGAGGTGACCAGCGATTATGATCTGTGCTCAACGGTAGTGAAGGAGACAGAGGAACTATTCAGAGAGGAGGGAGAACATTTGATCGCTTTCAGCAGCTGGTGCGGTTTTGGGATATGCAAGAATGATTTCGGGTTCGGGAAACCAGAGGCGGTGACGTCGACTTGTGTGCCGTTCCGGTTGGCAATCCTGATGGACAGACAGTCCGGTGACGGGATCGATGCCTGGATTTCATTGAGTGAAACCGACATGAACTTGTTCAAGCAAGACCCAAACATAACAGCCTTTAGTAAATTCTAATTCCATAATTACTCTAAATAAATAGCAAATATCTCTGAGCGATTTGTTGTAGAAATCGTTATTATCTATGCCCTAATAAAAGTAACCAAATATTTAAAAAAAAAAACTAGACGACCATGACAGCAACAGTGAGCGCGCTGGCGATGCTCAATCCACGAACTGTTGCCATGGAAGCGGAGCTTTTCGGTGGAACAGAAATGTCGATAGAAGGGGGCAAGGCATCAGTGGGAGGTGGAGAGGCAGGATCATCTGACCCATGGGGTGGTGACGGCGGGGAATCAGTGGTCGAGCTAGACGACCCAGCAGGAGGTGGAGACGGCGGTGAGGGTGAGGAAGCACTAGGGGGAGGTGACGAGGCAGGCGGAGGCACCAGGGCAGGTGGAGGCACTGAGGCCGGAGGAGGTAACGACTTGGCTTCCGGTGGCGGCGGCATGGGAGCTACCTTTGGCGATTCAGTGCAAGTGCAGGAACACTGCTTGATGGCCTGCGCTGCTGTCGTCATACTAGCGAGGACGACAACGAGGGAAAAGAAACCGATAGATCTAGCCATTATCGGGCCACGAAACAGGGCAGAGATCGAGCGACTAAGACAAACTGCCAAAAGGATCGTAATATCTACCTATATAAATACAGAGGGGTTTAGAGAAGATGAAGGGAATATTTTTGAAGAGGAGTTTGTTTAGGAGTCCCATCCCAATAGCAACAAAATCAGGTTATCGGATCAAAAATCAGATTTACGAAAGATACTGAATATTTTGTTTGTTGAGATTATGGCGATTCTGATTAACTTAATAAATAAAAATATTCAATCACAAAGCAATAGTAGCACGTCATCCAATCACATATCCAAACATAAAAATTATGTTTTTGTTACCCGCCACAAACTTCAAACTTATCCTATGAGACACCAGACCACCATCACTAGACGACCAACATGGCCACGACACCACATGCGGCCGCGGAAACTGCACTGGCCAAGCCAAATCCGCCGATGGAAGTAGCCGCATTCGTCCCCGGGGAAGGAGCCTCGGTCGGCGGCAGCGAGATCGCAGATGGTGAGGGAGAAACCGGAGCCTTAGGGGCCAGGGAGGACGATGGAGACAGCGACGGAGCTGCAGCAGTCGGGGTGGGAGCATCCGCCAGCGTAGCCGGCACGTAAGGTTCTAGAGTAGGGGTAGGAGGTAGTGAAGGGGAGAACGCAGGGGAAGCCGAGGGGGCAATCCTAGGGGACGCAGTGGGGGAATGCCAGGGGGCCTGAGCGGCTGCCATTCCGACGATGAGGACCACGAGGGCGACAAATGCAACAGTTGGGGACATTTTGCGAGGAGACGGCGGCAGGCAAGGGAAGATCATGATGGCTGGCAATAGGCAGGGGAGGCTAGAGGTGGGGTGGTTTTATACAGAGATATGCGCTTTAGGAGGTTGATTGATGGAGAAATATGAGCAATCGGGAGGGACGTGCAGGGGGGAGTCGGCTATCAAACGCGTTGAGAAGTACTTTCGCTGAAAGGTGTTAATCTACCTCAACTCGTGAAAGCATGTTCGTAGTTGCTCCCGGGGAAGATGATGATCTTCTTAGGCGTTACATTTGGCCCCGGAAACGTCCACGTATTCCGATCCCGGTTCGTTTTCTAGCAGCCAACACCCTGCCGACATTAAGCATCTTGGTGTTCAGAAGGCTGTCGATAGGCTCTCGTCATGGCATGAGAGAGCTTTAGCTTTTTTGGACCCACAAAAAGTTAGAAAAAAAAAACATTATTCTCTTAATGTTCGTGACATGTTCTTAGGCAATCAAATGACTTCGGTATGTATGAATTTCTATCTTTTTTTTAACAGTTTATAGAGTGATTTTATTTGAGCCACAACATTATATCCCCGTTGGAAACATATAAACGATTTCCGATACATATCCTAAATAAAACACGATGATGGCCGATGAGCGAAACTCTCTATAAGAATCCAAAATCAATCGTGGGTTTATCTCCCAATAGTCAAACACCCACAAGGAAATTTGATAGCGACTGGTGGGGTCACTCACTCACTCCTTCTCCTCTAAAAAATATATCCACGCGATCACACCTATTAAGTAGTTTATTAACTATATTTATTATACCTCCTCCTTTTCAGGAGATACACTTAGCTGATGATTAATTAATTATTCATGTACAGACCACGAGTCTCTTTATTATGTGGTCGTTGTTAATATGCAATGATACCCAGGAGTAAATTTTTTTTGTTCATCGGTACTACATTGTTTTCCTCTTTTAGTTTTTTGGCTCGTTACTTTGCTCCCATCAAGTTGTTCGGCCTATAGTCAAAACTCTGCAACTTGGATCGGGATGAGGTGGAGGTCCTCCTAAACGACAGCAACAAGACGGGGCGCGTGCTAAAGTCCACCCCCACCCCCCCACGAGAGCTACGCAACAGTGCGGTCGTAAAGTACGAACGAGCAACGGCCAATCATACGTGTCGTTTCGTATGATTTCCATGAAAAATATTTTTATTATATAAAAAAATGAGCCAAATACGAGGACTTTGGGGTGGGGGGGGGCTCCAGCTGTTCAGTTGTTCCCGTCGTCCTCGAGTCCAGTTGTTCCACTCCTCGACCAACCCAAATTGTTTACCGGACACATTCCATTTGTTTTCCATGAAAACCATCGAAATCCTACGACTGCTTGCTTCCATCTAAACAAATGTAAGAACAGACACCAACTATATACGTCTAATGACCAACTGGACTGACACATACATACATTTCGGGAATTCTCGTTTCTCCCTCCGTGGTTGTTTCCGTCCCCAGTCCCCCGAGAAAAAAACACTTTTCTTTTTTCGTTGCCCGTTCGAGTTTTAGAGCTTCGTTACGACTAATTCGGAATCGATTTGGATAGGACACTTAACTATGGTGAGTGAGTCTACCAATAGGGATGACTGTGTACGATTTCGAACCCGATACCTCCTTAAACGAATTCAAACTCTTTAGGACTTCATGTTGATAACCACTTTCTTTTTTTAAACGTGGATACTGATTATTTCATATTCCTTAACATAAAAAGAGAATACGAAATAAGCAGTTCCATTTCATTGGATTCACCTGAAAGAACATTTTCTAATAATTCTTTTGAGACAAGGGGAGTGTGAACAAACAGGGAGGGCATAACCGGTTAAAAGAGATAAGAGAGTGAGAGGGGGGAGGGGGAGCTTCGTCGTCGTCGTCGTCCATAAAAGGGGGGGAAGCGGGGAAATGGGAAGGTTGTCCCAGATTGGATGCTCCAGGCCCTTCCACGCCGCCCACCTCTTCCCCTTCTCCCGCCCACCCGCCGCCAAATCAAAAACAACCATGGACATCATCAGATCCTCCCCTACCTTCCCCTCGTCCCCAGCAACAACAAACAGGAACAACGCCAACGCCTCCCCACCTCCACTCCCCATCCATAACCGTCACTCTTTCTCTCTCCATAACCGCCCCAACGACCACCTCCAACTAACCCCCACTCCCAAATCCCCCTCCTGCCTCCCCTCCACTGATCCCCACAAACCCCGCTGCGACGACTCCACCGTCCTCGGCGTCGATGTTCCCCCCGACGAAGACGCCGACGCCGACGACGGTGGTGTTGTTACCCATGGTGGAGGCGGTCGTGGTCCTTCATGGTGGTCGGATTTCGTCAAGGGGAAGCTCGTTCGCCTATTGATCTCAATCGCCGTCGGGATTGTAGTAAGGTTCATAATCCCCCGGCCGGAAGGGGTCTCCCATCAGGCATGGCAGCTCCTGGCGATCTTCCTCTCGACCATCATGGGGCTCATCCTCGAGCCCCTCCCTGTTGGTGCATGGGCGTTTTTGGGGCTCACAGTGGCGGTTGTTTCCCGGACGCTTACCTTCCAAGCTGCCTTCTCCGCGTTCACCAGCGAGGTCCTATGGCTCATCGTGATCTCCTTCTTCTTCGCGAGGGGGTTCGTCAAGACCGGGCTCGGGGACAGGATCGCAACCTACTTCGTCAAGTGGCTCGGGCGGAACACCCTCGGGCTGTCCTATGGGCTAACGCTAAGTGAGGCGCTCATCGCACCGGCGATGCCCAGCACCACCGCGAGGGCCGGAGGGGTGTTCGTTCCGATCATTAAGTCGTTGTCGCTAGCTGCTGGGAGCCAGCCCCGGGACCCATCGGCCAAGAAGATGGGATCTTATCTTATAATGTCTCAGTTTCAGGTAAGAGCGGATAGGAAGTATGAGGCTGCAATGAGCCTTTTTAACGGCTTTGAAATTGTTGGCCCGACAAGGACGAGTCGGAATCGCATTGTTTCATTTAACCGCGAATCTCACTCAGCCCGCACTCGTCTGACTTGTTGCTGTGCACTGTTTCATTGGGTCGGGGGCTTCAGATTTGTGACCGCGACTCTGCAATTTAGCAGGCCTTTGTCTGCGAAACTATGCGATGTTACTCATGGTGCCTTTCTTCTGTTGTGATCTTTTTTTGGCAGTCGGCGGGTAACTCTAGTGCTCTTTTCCTGACTGCAGCAGCTCAGAACATGCTCTGCATCAAACTAGCCGAAGAGCTCGGCGTGGTAATTCCCAATCCTTGGGTTACCTGGTTAAAGGCAGCGTGTTTTCCCGCGATCATATCGCTTCTCGCGACACCGGTTGTCTTATACAAGCTGTACCCACCTCTGACGAGGGACACTCCCGAAGCCCCTGCTTTGGCTGCTGAAAGGCTGAAAAATATGGGACCCGTTACGAAGAACGAGTGGGTTATGATAGCAACGATGCTGCTCGCCGTGTCCTTGTGGATATCCGGGTAAGTAAATGTTCTGACAGGATCTATCATTGCGGGCATTCTTATTGGATTGCCTCGCCATGCTCAATCACACAACACGTACTCTGTATGCAGAGATAAACTGGGGATACCTAGTGTCGTGGCCGCAATGATCGGCTTATCAACCCTTCTATTACTGGGCGTACTGGATTGGGACGACTGCGTTAATGAGAAATCAGCATGGGACACATTGATCTGGTTTGCCATCCTTGTTGGCATGGCCGGCCAGCTCACGAATCTCGGCATCGTGAAGTGGATGTCTGATCATGTTGCGAAGGCCCTGCATTCCTGGTCTTTGAGCTGGCCAGCCTCATTTGCTATTCTCCAGGCAGCCTATTTCTTTGTCCATTATCTCTTCGCAAGCCAAACGGGCCATGTCGGAGCCCTGTACTCTGCGTTCCTTGCCATGCACATCGCGGCGGGAGTGCCTAGAGTTTTGTCGGCATTAGTGCTTTCTTATACTACGAATCTGTTCGGCGCAATAACCCATTACAGCAGCGGCCAAGCTGCTGTCTACTACGGAGGTATCCCTGTTCAATTCTTAGATTCACGAACTCAATCCTGAACTCACCGTTGTTGTTGCTGTTTTGCAGCTGGTTATGTTGATCTCCGTGATGTATTCAAGATCGGAATCACAATGGCCTTCATCAACGGTGCTATCTGGGGAGTGGTGGGCGCCGCCTGGTGGAAGATCTTGGGTCTCTATTGAACCTTTGTCAACAAGTCAGCTTTAACCTCTTGCTAGATGGATAACCTCATTACAGATGAAAGTTTACACAGTACAGAATATAGCGTCCTGGTGCAGAGGCTAACTTCTGCGGGTGCGAGCTTCTGTGACATCCTTTTGTGATTTCGTGTCGAGTGCTGGTGCAAAAGCAAGTTTGAATGCAGTTCAGAGTATACCACTTCTCGGAAAAATGAGTCGACTAAGAGGTCCGACGACTTGAAATAGTTGAGCCGGCTGAGATCAAATATACATATTTAGTGAAATTTTCTGAAGTTATAACATCATCGGATAAAACATATACCCAGTGAAGTTAAAACCTAATCACTTCTCAGAACAAGGAAATGAAATGATGCTGTAAGGCAGCAACAGCCAATCTGTCGAACTAATCCTTCCGAGGAACCTGCGGAAGGACCAAAGCAAGAAAAGCTCAAAATCACAAAAAAGACAACAGATGTTCTGTCAATCCCAGATGAAAGATGAGAGAAAACGTATGAATGTCGACCATGGTGTAACTTTCTCTTCCTTCTTCTCAGCCGATACGGAACTTCCACCATCAGAGCCGATTCCAAATGGCAGTAGCTACGGTCGACGCTGGAGTTAAGCAGGCGTTTTATGCACCCGATGCAAGGAGACGGTGCATCCCCAGGCGGCCTTCTGGGACGCGAAATCGAGGAAATCCTCTTATCCGACTGCCGGAACTAACAACAATCGTGATCGAACAACAAAGCCCGACCATAAGACAAGGATCAGTGACGCGCACAGTGTTCGCTATCGAAGTTGGCTTTTTAAATTAAAATAATGACGAACTGCGACCATCATGGAAAGGAAAGGAATTGCCGTCATAAGAAAAGAATTTACACATTGACTTTTTTTTTTAAATTTCATAATAAACATAAAAAAAAAATGTCCGTCAGCTGCCGAATAACCGACAGTAAACCAAATGGAATTTGCGGTCTTGGATTTATTATGATAAAAAAATATCCAAATTGTTTATGCTTTTAATGTATATATAAAAAAAACTTACCAAATAGTCACGTGTATAAAAACAATATTAAAATGACGTTAGTTTTTGTCGTTGACGATGAAGACGAACCAGATGGGATGGTTTTGGTGAAGATTCCCCGTTTGCCATGTCAACTATGACAATTACTTAATTTGCTAAATAGAAGTTGACTCTGATCAGGTTGAATCTTTAACTTAATCAACAGTGTTGTTGGGTCATCGTGAGTGACAAAAGTAGACGCAAGAACAAATGATTAAGGTCCAAGTAAGGGAGCAAGAAGTTGGTCCCACCCTCATCACCAAACCCGGATCACCTCCACGCTTTCCAGGTGTCGCTCTTCGACCAGGTCCAGCCTCCGGTTTACACGTCCGAGGCATTGCTTCCCGGGATGTTGGCGGTCTACTATCACTTTGTAGGGTGGAACAACGATGAGGATGCCTTGGTGGAGTGTGATGACCTTGGGGTGGAGTACTGGGTGGTTGAAGTCGGCGGATGCCGGCTTGAGAGTTTTCTCTCTGGGAAAGTCAGCCCCAGTTTTGCTTAAGTGTCTACGGAGTGATCCGAACTATGCAGTTACTGAACCACTCAGTGGCGGTCCGTGTGAGTGTTTTTGAGTGTGGAGAGATGGTGATAGGTTTTGCACGTCGCCCACAAGCTTGCCGATGCGCACACGATGCTATAGTCCGTGAATGCTTGGGCCACCACAACCCTTACAGGCACCGCCACCGGCCGCTTCCACCAGGGCTTAAATTGGTTGGGACATTGGGGACACCATGGGAGTCTTATCACTTTGATTGACGGCAAGGTCGATGATGGTGATTGAAGAGGTGCTGGGGTTGAAGCTTGAATAACCATGGGGGAGCGAGACATATTGATGTTTAGGCAAGATCCGATAATACTCACTTACGCCTCATGAGCCAAAATTTGTGAACTGGTAATGCTATCCTCCTTCCTTCCGATGTCCAAGTGCTGTCTTTGTTTTTCTACCTTGCTGGTTGTTTTGTCATCTGCAGAAAAACTCATCTGTAATAAAAATTGTGCTACACGTAACTATTTTCCCAGAATTGCTACTGTTCTGCGCAGATTGATTTCACGTCCCCAGAGTTGATGAGGCCCCTTTAACGATTCTCGATCGGCTGCGATAGAGTTCGTCTCCCCCACATAGCCGAGGCCGACTGCAACACCATTGGGGGAATTCCATTCATTTGGCGGGAGATCTGGCACGGTTAAAGATGTGTTATTGGGCCAGGCCATAAGGCCCATCAAGACCAAGCCCAACTTCCATTGCCTTCTCGCCGGCATCTTCCTCCTCTCTCTTTGTATGATTTTGATCGGGTTGCTTTTTTGTTGTTGTCGTCTTTACGCCCTTTCCTAGTCCCAATCCTTTACTATATAAGCCAAACCACTCAACAAGAGGGAAACGCATAGGCTCCATGGCCAGGAACAAGAGGGATACATTACATCAACATCATATTCAAATTTCTGGACCTTATCGTTATAAAATAAAAACTAATATACATATACATCATAATCACCAGCTTGGCAGGCGTCAAGTGCCTCTTCGATCCCGTCGAACGGGTATGCTTCGTACCTTAACTTGCAATCTTGTAGGGTGAGTTGCACGCCCATGCTATTCTTGCACATCATATTGATTCCGTTCTCGATGGCGTTGAAGCAATCGATGTGATCCTGGGTCCCCAGACCTGGATTGCTGACTGCCTCAATGAAGAAGTTTGTCACGCATGACTTGGCATAGAACCAGTAAACCTGTTCAAATCCCAGGGCTTCCTTCATGTCTTCCGTGATGTTTTTCAAGGCTTCAGCAAAGAGCGACTCGTCCGTGAACTGGGCAGGGTTGCACATCATGTTAACTATATGAGTGTTTGGATTGGCGATGGCTCCAGGGAAAGTGAAAGCAAACAGGGTCATCGTAATCGCGCTGCAAAAGGTTGTGGTATTCATGGCTCGTACTCGCTTCGATTAGTCGGTTATTCTAAATATCAACGACTTCGGAACTCTTAATTTATAATCGTGAAATGCTTTGTATGGCCCACCTCCGATTATCACAATCCCAGACAAACCATTGTTTAGTGCTGTGATTTAGTTGTTTGCGCAGCTGCATCCATTCCGATGTTTTCATCGGTAACTACTCCCGACTGATAGAATATTACGAAAGGTCATTGTCTTAACGACGCTATGCTTTGTCGTTGGTTACAGCTTTTGATGTTATAAATCAGGTGCATAGTTTGTTCTTGTATCATCTAATAGTTATGGTTGGTACAATTGTCTGCCAGTCGGTCTCAATAGAACAACTTCAAAACTCTTCAATTTTACAGTTTCTGCAATGCGCTTGTGAAGTCCGCCCCCAGTTATTGCAATTCGGCCAGTTGCAGATAGTTAAATCTTGGGATTAGCACTTTGTTTTCAAGGTATGAAAGGGACGAAACATTCTTGTGCAACAAGGTCTTTCCTTATCTACCATAGCCATTTTCTCCGTGCTCTCACGGTCGTGACAAATAAGGGATGTGATTAAGATTCGGTTCATGTTTGGAATACGTTAGAAGTTGCAGGATGATCGCCGGAGATGACATTAAAATGTGTGTATCATGAAACTCGTTTGCTGCATAATCATCTTTACAGTTTACAAATCAATCTTGATTAGTTTCGAATGTTCAAACTCCGCCGGAGATATTAGACCACGTGAATATTCACGCATCCAACTTGACCGTTCAAATTTCAAATGGATTTTGGGTCTAATGGCGGCGGTGGTGACGGTGACGACCACCTGGACTCATCCTGAAGCAAAAAGAATGTTTCAATGGCAAACGGCCACCAACCAGGGTTGACATGGTGATGGCCCTCATCTCCAAGGCCTACGCCAACATCGCTCAGGCGAAGAACGGCCAGAGCAAGCCCACAACGACATGCCTCCTGGTCAGCTTTGGAGGGAGGATGAAGTTGCCACTGATTGGTGACAAAGGATACTTGCGGAAACCTCTTCGTGGTGTGGACCACAAGGGCCAAGGGGGGCGGGGGCACCTGGGAAGACATGGTGGGTGCAATGCAGGAATAAAAAAATGCCCGCCATCGAAGTACTTGACACGGCGTCTGACGGGGCGGATCCGAGTAAGAGGCTCATGGAAATCTCTGATTAGGTTCCGAGAGGAAGTTTACAAAGGGGAGGTGAACTCAGAGATGCTCACCAGCAGGTGCAACTTCCCATTTTATGGAGTCGATTTTGGAATGGGAGGGCCTGAGTTGGTTGGGACATTGGGGACACCACGGGAGTCTTATAACTTTGATTGACGGCAAGGCGGACGATGGTGATTGAAGATGTGCTGGGATTGAAGCTTGAACAACCATGGGGTGAGGGAGACATATCGATGTTTAGGCAAGATACGATAATACTCACTTAAGCCTCATGAGCCAAATCCGGCGCTATTTGTGAACTGCTAGCGCTATCCTCCTTCCTTCCGATGTCCAAGTGCTGTCTTTTTTTACCTTGCTGGTTGTTTTGCCATCTGCAAAAAAAACACTCATCTGTAATTAAAAAACTTATATAGAGTCATATCCCTCGTTCGAACAACAACCGACTCTGCTCCTGTAAGGTGGTCAGAAACGAAACTGAGTTCGATCAAAATGCCGCTGCTCATCGGTTGCGGCTAGTTGTTCCTGTACGTAGCTTTTCTTCTGTGAGGTTCCTCTGATTCTTTGCAGTTTTGGTGCCTCGGACTCCTGTTGATTGTTAGTTTTTCAAGTCAGTTCCTGACTGTGATCAAATGATGTTTCCTGGATGCCGTTGAGTAGGTTGGTGCAGGCGATGCTTGATCTTTAATGTTTGAGAATACTCGACGGACAACTTCCGTTTCATTTTTCGATTGTGTCGGCAATTGATTTTCATGAATGTAGCGATGTTGGTTGACGTGGTGAGATTGTTGTTGTTCGATCAGATGTGATGGACGTGGTTTTTCTTTTTCATTCTCGATCGCAATCGCCATTTCTTGACCCTCTTTTGTATCTTGTTTCCATCTCGCCTTCTGCAGTGGCTCATGCTTCTTGCTGTTTATTGATGGTTGGCCAGGAAGATTATCCACTTGATTTCATATTTTTCTGTTGCAGTTTCCGACAGTTCCGTTTGGTCTGCTCGGACTAAAGTTGATTTCTGAAGGTGAGTTCTTAATAAGATCTGATCTATCTCACTGTTGCCAGTTGTTGGAATCATCGTTGAGCAGGTACATGTTAATGTGTTCTTCATGAGGATATCTTGTCTGGATAGGACGTGCTTCGTAATTGACTAGAATTGCAGGGTTCAGTTGATTGAAGGTATCTGCTTTTATCGCGGCTATGTTTTGTATTTACTGTGGTCCGGGTTCACAGCATGCCTGATTAGCAAGATCTCCTTAGGAATTCCGGAAGTGTTACTTCTCAGGACTTTTCTGATGTTGCTGCAGTCATGTGTTTGGAAGAACAGGCTTGACATATCTTAACTTCAGTGAAATCTGCATTCATCTGCGGTAGACTGTGATTGATGAACTTTCCTTTTTCACTTCCCAGCTATTGTTTGTAAGCCACGATGGATAGAACCTGGATTTCCACTAATAAAACGAGCCAGTCGTACCAGCGAGGTGTGGAAGAGTTCATCAACTTTGCGTCCCAGCAACCTCTTGAGGATGGAAATTTCGCATGTCCATGCAACAAATGTGAAAATGTTGCATGGTTGAAGAAAGGCACGCTTAGGAGGCATCTGCTTACACACGGTTTCAACTGCGATTACAGTATATGGATCTGTCATGGCGAGACTGCTCCAACCGTTGGCTCCTCTGTCGGAGCTTCTGAATCTGCAGAAGATAAGGGAGGGAAAGTTGAACAGGGTAATGAGCCTGAATATCCAAAGGTCTCTGCCAGTCTTCCTAAGCATGCAAAGAAAGGAGGCAAAGAAGCTATAGGAAAGGGACGCCAGGGACTCGATGACCAGAAAATGATGGGTTTCGCTTACAACATGAACAAGCTGAGGAAGAAGCATGGATGGAACCAGGAGTCGTTCAACCGCCTGCTTAATTCTCTGAAATCCGGGTTCCCCCTTTTCAACAGACTCCCGAAATACTCCAACCGAGTCAGGGATGTGTTCGGAGATGGCGCTACGACCCAAAACAGGAACGGCAGTGGATGCAGTAGTGTGACCTCCACCAAGGGAAACCCGGACAAGAGCAGTAACAAGTGCAGCACATGTGGTCAGGACCTCAAGTCTGATCCCAAGTCCGAACCCAGCTGAAAGGTTCTAAGGTTTTACTAACAAGAAAACGTACAGAATTTCTTAATAAGCTGCAAATCATGAACAAAGGTTAATCAAAATAGACTAGGTATAACCCCTTATTCATTGAATAATTATATGTTCGACTACTTCTCTTTGTAACTCTCGAGCCAAACTTTATTCCTCCATCATGACACAACCCGTCGAAATCAAGTCGACTAGAGGACTTTACCTCACATACTAAATCTGACATTCGGGAATGCTCTATTTCAGCCCCCTTTATGCACCATATAAGGATCATATCGCTTTGCGAATTGCCTTTTCCTTATTCTTCCGCGATCACAGATCTGTTCCAGCCGATCATATCTCACACAAACCCTTTCCGTTCGTGTTTCTTTCCAGACCAACGTCCGTCTCAGTCTTTCCGTCCACAGGGCTCGTCACGAATTTATCCAAGGTCGGACTCAGTCATCCGAGTCTCCTTGTTTCTGACCTCTCAAGGAACACAAATTTAACTTTTTTTCATGACGCAAATTCGTCAATTTCATCAGGAGCCGAGAAATAATCAGAAGTAATTAGATAAACTCAACCCAAGGCCAAGCGGGTACAGACAAACTCAGTTACAAATATCAATTTCAATTGTCGCAGAAACCAATCTCAATTTCAAATGCAATTCACGAATTCAATCGTTAGAGCAAGGAGATAACTACATGGTGCAACCATCGGGATGTGAACGGAGTCCACTGTCATCGTCCCAACAAGTATCGAACAATGATACGGTCACACAATTAAATTAACTCATAGTCCCGTGTAAATAATAACATGTCAAATACAGGGCTCGAATTTCAGCCATTCTCAGAACTCACTCACGCCATACTCCCTCCAAATCCCCTCGTATATGCCGAGGTGAGGAGTCGTGATTTTGTATCCAAAACAAGCTGCGGGAATCTTGACGATCAAAACCAACTACCTCTGTCATAGATCATCGCAGCCATTCAGGGACAAGACATCGGACGGAATCGTCGGCTTCGCGAGCGATCAAAAAGGGAAACCATCCAGGGGAAGGACGGCTGCCACGTTCTAGGGATGAAGATCGATTCTCTCAAGATACGCAGGTCTCGTTCCTTTCCGTTTATGGTAGAACACAACCTCACGAAGCCGAGTTCCACAACGGCCACATCGCAGAGCACTAAGTCGTCGCACCGTCCACACAAATTCAGACTCATGCAGCTGCGACACCGACCCTCGCCACATAGCAGCAAGACGATAACGGCGAATCTACCGAGGCAGCAAGTTCTTAAAGAATACGAGAAGGAAGACGAGGGGTAAAGGTCGTACCTTGTTCCACTTCCTCCACACAAGACTTCGAGCTCTCTTCGTCTCCGCACGACCTCACTTGGAGTCGGACGTTTCAGCTTGCTCTTCTCTCGAAATTTCGTGCGAGGATACACCTTGAATGGCCATGCATAGGTCACGGTTAAAGGCCTCTCTGCTTTTTGGTTAATGTGAAAATTGACTTGACTCCCTGGCTTTTCTCGCTTTAGCAATCTCATAATGCCTTTTAGGTAAAAAGGGAATTAATTTTTATTTGGTTGTTGGCTGCCACTGCCAATTATGAGAGAATTTGCTTACGTAACTGACATTAAACTAAACATAATACTACTTTTAAGAAATTTATGTCATTTTATCCATAATCCTAGAGTTATTCGACCTCATCATAGTATTAGGGCTAGGGGGGATTGTCGACAGCGACATTTCAGGAGAACAATTTAAATATAAAAAAAAAGCTCTTATGTAGAATTGATGGTGAACAGCTGGATCACACACTCACTCACTCTATCCCCCATCCACATCCGACTAACCTTAATATTTATTTAAAATTCACGTTGGAATTATTACGAGTCCCATTCGTCAACCTTTCTTCTTCTTTAATAATTGGGCCCCATGGTTTGGAGCATAAAAAGACAAGCACAATCAATGCGACTTTAATCAAAGAGATGAAACCCCAACACCACGCCACAATTGATTCATTATTTACATAAAAATAATAATATTTCGAATAATCGATCCTTAATTTGTCGTATACGTGTTCACATGAATGATCGCTCTATCAAGTAAACCACTCCTTAAATCTGATCGGTCATTAAAAATACACAACTTAACGGAAGCAATTTCTAATCTAGTATTTCTTTTGAGCAAACAATCAAAACCTTTTATTAGAACTTTGAACGTACAACTCTTTTACTTGTCCACGTTCCATTACAAGCCTTCTTATAAAATGGTTCGTGGCTGTTCACTAACTATTACAATGGACACATCCGTCCAAGGGGTACCATCCCTAACCGCCTTTCATGCCTATTAGGGTCGCACCCTTTTCAATCTATGCGCCCCTTACAAGTGTTGTGGCTGTTCTGAAGGAACCCACCCAATTAACACACCATTTCACCAACACCCCCTCTCAAGGGTCATATCCTTTCATATGCGCCCCCTCACCAAGTGACACGTTCATTGCTCTTTCGATTTCTCGTACCTTTGTGACCAAGACCGTCTACGTTTGTGCCACTTCACGAACCTTTCTCATGAGACCGCCCACGAGCATCCCCTCAAGCCTCCGCGCCTGAGTAATCTGGTCACATTACGCCTCGTGCCAGCATCATCGTCCGAGCACCGACTCGAACCTTCACTTGATCCGTCAAGTGTCAACGAACGCACCTACGCTCATTGTTGTCCATGCGCTCCGACTCATAAACGCCGCTCAAGCTTCTGTAGACGATGGGCTTCGACCCTCGTCTTGTACGTGTGACACACGTCGTGGCCACTATATAGTTACAAATGCATTTGATAAACTTATGATATTCGATTCAAGGTTATCATCCTCAATTTGATAAAAGAAGAAGATAAAAAAAAAGCCCACTTCTTAATCGATCAGGATACTCGTGCATTTGATCGTGTTAGAACACCGACGTGAATGTTAGACGACAACGCAAATTAATACTCAAAATGGATTCCGGCGGTCCCCTGGCGTTCGATCTTCTTCGTGTTGACGAATTGAAGGAAATATGTCCGATTAATAAACGCCGGCCGGCCGTGAAACTTTGAAACAAATGAAGCATTTTACTTTCCACGACTCTCAGAAAGAATCCCTCTTCCACATAACTTTTTATCACTCTTTGTTCTTTTTAGAAAACCCTAATAATCTTTTATCCACATTGGCTTTACTGAAATTATTCGGAATACTTAATCTCTTTGAAAGAAGTCATCCATTGAGCCAATTCAGGAACCTCTCTAATGATGGGAGCAGGGGCACGATAAGCTCGTAAAAGAACAAGCGGGGTAAGGACAAAAGAGATCAGAGGAAAAATTTGGCACAAAGCACCAAAATGTCTTAAAAGGATTTGTATTATACCCACCATTTTCTCATTGAGACAAGGGAAAGGAGAAAACACGATCCATCCTCCTCCTTTATTGGGAGGAGTCAAACAAATAATTGTTAAACATGAAGTGATGGAGAAGCCAATGACTTGTACACTCCAATTACCTTACCAATAATGACCATCCCAATGTCTTCTTCTTTCCGACGACTCACCACGACACACACACACACACATTGTCAAACATTGCTAGACGGACTCGAATTTTTCAACTTAGAAAAAGAAAGATGGGAATCATGTGAAGATGTCTTGTCGTCACCCAAACCGCGAGAAGTTCGAAAGATTCCCCCACCCCCCCCCGCCCCCCCCTCCGCATCGACTTTTCGGAACAATGCCGAGAGCATGGCGTGTGTTTAGTGTTTCCCGTGCTGAAAAGAGGATTGTTTTGTCGAAATGATTTGTTCATGAACTTGGCCAGCCTCAATCATTGTCTCGATGCCTATCGTAGTGATTGATAATGAAGTATCAAAAGTAGTGGGAGTAGAAGTTGAATTTTTTTTATAAGGTTAAGCTTTCCAAACCAAAGTAAACATTACAGCTGAAACAAAAAGGCATTAATGCATTTGCTTGATCAATTCGATTGATGATGATGATGATGATATGAGAAGAACCGTTTGCTTGTTTCTTTTTACTATAAGACTAGGAGTTGTCATCATATAGATGGATGATACACCTTCGACTCGATCGATAGCTGCTTGTTCAAGTACAAAAATTCGACCCCAACTCATTTTAATTAGGCAAAATATTAAATTATGGCCCCATCTATTGACCAACTTTCTGTTTTGACCTAAGCTTTGTTTGTTATACTATTTTGGCCCTAACTTCTAATTTAACCTATTTTGTGGCCTGACGTCAACGACGTTACTTAGCCTGCCGACGTGGACTTAACGGAATCCGATGTGGCAAAATTTTTCTTCTCACGTCACTCATTAGTCAATCCACGTCCATTTGGAAATTATTTGTAAAAAAGAGAAACGTAAAAGAACAAAAGAAGTAAAGATAGAAAATCGATACCCATTTCTTCCAACCCTAATTTCTTCCCCCTTTCCAAAATCGATACCCATTTATTCCCTAAGTTAACACTAATTTCTTCCCAATTTCCACCAGCCTTCGAACAATACCCATTTCTTCCTCCCATCTCGTCATCTGCCTCCGTCCCAAAGTGGTTGTTGTTTTCGTTTCCTTGTCGTTGAGTCCAGGAAGGCAAGAGCCCAGGCAAGGTGATCGTGGTCGACGGCTCTGGGTACGGTGGGGGCTCCTTCTTCACCTTAGGTTGAACCCCAACCCCTTTCTCCCCCCTTGTTCAGTCGTCGGGGAAAGCCAAAACAACAAACCGAAAAGGATGGAGGTAGGTGACGAGACGGGAGGAAGAAATGGGTAAAGTTGGGAGGCAGGCGGAAAGGGGGAAGAAAAAACGATTAGGGTTCGAAGAATTTAATTCGAAGTCCTTTAGGATAGATTTTAAAAGTTTCAGATGCCACCCACTTGGATCGACCAATGAGTGACGTGGGAAGCAATATTTTGCCACATCGAATCCCGTTAAGTCCACGTCGGCAGGCTACGTAACGTCGTCGACGTTGGGCCACAAAATAGGTTAAATTAGAAGTTAAGGCCAAAATAGTATAACAAACAAAGCTTAGATCAAAATAGAAAGTTGGTCAATAGTTGACGTCATAATTTGATATTTTGCCTTTTAATTAAAGCAAAGTGGGGAAAACAGCATGCAAAGATGGGGAATTCGTGTGTATGATTTGAATACGTGTGACCGACCCCTTCATTAGATCATATGTTTGTCCTTCTTAATTAATAATAAGAAGTTGGATCTTGAAAACCATGTAGCAACAACTAATTATGTTAGAAAAAACAGAAATAGGGTGGTGACGGCATCATCTCATCATAATAGCCCAGTACTTGTAGTTCCCATGCCTCTTCTTCATGTGGGGGGGGGGGTAATCGAAAGTGTACTCGAATTGGGAATGCACGTTTCTAGTAGACATAAAAGGCAGGTCGAGCCAAAAGGGGGAGACAAACTTCGGATGGTGATGAAGATGATGATGTCATCTCTTTCGTTTCTTTTTCTATCTATCAATAATTTTGTGGGGGTTGCGTGATCCAAGCAGCTGCAACCCCCATCCCATCCCTTTCTTCGGAAGAAAATAACAAATCCACAATAATTGCTTATGTTGACTCCTCTTCTCTTTTAATATAGACACGCACGACACGACACAGTTTCTTAAAATATCCAAGACTTTAGTAAAAGAAAACATGATTTGATAATTTTTTCACGAAATAATAATGTGTTTTTAGTTCTAAGTTAATTATTATTTTAAGGGTTAGGGTATTGAATTGATAAAATGGAGACATGAAAATTTTATATAAATAGGGGGTGGGGGGGTTGTTGTTGTGGTGTCCCCTGTTCTCCAATTACTCTTCATATCCAAAGCCAAACACATCCAACGCCGTCTTCTTTAATTCCATCTCCATTTGCCTTCAACCAATGGCTTCCCCTCCTACTCCTTCGCCCTCGCGGTCATGGTCGTCCCTTGTCTTCATCGTACTCTTGTCCCTAACGCCTCCCCCCGCCCTCTCTGCCCTTGTCCAACAACAGCCCCTCGTCCTCAAGTACCACCACGGCCCCCTCCTCAAGGGCAACGTCTCCGTCAACATTGTCTGGTACGGCCACTTCTCCCCCACTCAACGTTCCATCATCGTCGACTTCCTCCACTCCCTCCGCCCCCAACAACCCCTTCTTCCCTCCCCTTCCGTCTCCGGCTGGTGGAGAACCACAGAGAAATACTCTCCATCTGCTGCCGGGACGATCAAGCAGCCTTCGACCACCGCCCTTACGGTGTCCGCGCAGCTCCTCCGCCCCAACTACCCCCTTGGGAAGTCCCTAAAGAACTACCACCTCCGTGCTCTAGCCTCCAAGCCAGCTCCACGATCGTCATCATCTATTACCATCGTGTTGACCTCCGAGGATGTCCTCGTCGAGGGGTTCTGCTCCCGCTGCGGCTCACACTGGTCGTCGGGCCGTTGGCGTGGCCCGATGTTCATCTGGGTCGGGAACTCTGCCACACAATGCCCGGGGCAGTGTGCATGGCCATTCCACCAGCCCATATATGGTCCACAAGTCCCGCCACTGGTCCCGCCGAACGGGGACGTCGGGGTTGACGGGATGATCATCAACCTCGCTACCCTCCTGGCGGGGACGGCTACTAATCCATTCGGCAACGGATACTTCCAGGGTCCTGCGGGGGCCCCGCTCGAGGCTGTGACAGCTTGTGCAGGGGAGTTTGGGTCGGGTTCATATCCAGGGTACCCTGGTAAGGTGCTTGTAGACACCACGACCGGGGGGAGCTACAACGCCAACGGAGCGAATGGGAGGAAGTTCCTCCTCCCAGCAATGTGGGACCCGCAGCTATCCGCGTGCAAGACGCTCGTGTGACGGAAAATGTCGTCCGGCCGGCCGCTGTCGCATCGGCACGGGGAATTTCCCGGACGTTGTGGGTGGGGCGGGGGAAATTCGAAAGAAAACAGGACAAGGAAAAGGGGGAAACAGCAAGTTAAAAGATGTAAAGGAAAATGGTGATGTCGGAACTAACGACCAAGTGATGAATTTCTTTCTGGGTGGTGTTTGTCTATTTCGAGATTATGGTACCAAGTCTCACGCTCTCGTTATTTCAATACGCAAGAATCTAAAAGGCTAAGAATAAATCTTCTCCCAGTTTGAAAGTTTTTCTTACAGTTGATTAACTGTTGCAGTCTTACCATCAACATGATTTCGATAAGCCAAGCAAGTAAAATCGTCTCCTGCAATTTTCCCTAGCCAGACTGCTTGGTTAAGGAAATTCTTGGTTAAAAAATGACCGACGGCATTCTCGGCCACTATACGGTCGTCGCGTATCCTTTCCACGAGAGCCTCGAGCGACGGGAAGATAGCCTGAGACAGGAAAGACTGCTTAATTACAGAACTAGGTGACTAGACTAAGGTGGTGCTGAGACAATCTACGCACCTCGGGTATGTATTCGACGATCACGAGGTGCAGCTCCTCTCCATAGAAGTCCTCCTCGAAGTCATGCAGCAACCGCGGCTCCTGTTAGAAGAATAATAGCTCAAGGAACAGAAGCAGATTTTGATATTCGTCAGGAAATGGAAGCGTGAGACGGTCAGACTCACAATAGTCTTGTCCTTGTTGTTGAAGTACGGGTTCCAACCGATGCTCATGACCATCTTATAGACGCCTCTTGATGATAATGCAGCCCAACCGAAGAACACACCAGATGGATGTTCAGTTAGCAACTCTGAGTACCCATTGGTGGACAGATTGGCTGACAGCAGAAGGCTAGGATGTCAATATGGCCGAAAACAACATGGAACAAAGCCTACTACGCATTTCTACACAGTTGATATCGATTTAGTCCCTCGATTATCACATACCAGTGGGAATTCCAAGAACCTTTGAGCCGCGACCAAATCCTTCGATGACAGGACCTCCAATATGCCAAGGTTCTATAGGTAAAGTATCCTCCACCCCTGCCAAAGGAGAAACCAGTTGTCCAGCAGAATCAAATTTACATTAAAGCTCAGGATTATGCAGAGTTATGCTAAGCTATGTCTCACCAAAATGCATGCCCTGATAAAAGCCCACCATGAAACATGGCAGTAAGGCCTCAAAGGAAAATATTTTTTCCTCTTATGTTTGCAAACAACTCTACGATGCAAAAATGGAGAGTGAACCGGACATTTTTCCCAAATTAGGGTTCTAAGGGAATGGACCTAGAAGGAGGATAAAGTATACAGTTTTAATAACTGATCGCCAAATATTGGGGTAATTTCAGAGATCACGTCTTCCGTAGAGCATGATAAGTCCGTAGTCTTCGACTATAGCAGCTGCAGCTTCCATAGGCATTTTCCCTGCTATTTTATGAGTTTCTCTACCATCCCACTTCTTTTCATACTTAGCCAAGTATACTTTTAAGACCTCGCCAACAATGGCATCTGCGAGTTCAGAAACAGAAAAAACGAATAGGATTTAGATGGGAAAAGCGGAGAGGCAAAAAATGTATAGGTTTTGCAAAAACATCCCAATGAAAGTCATGGAAAACACGTTCAAGGAAGCGCAAGAGAGGACAGCACAATCCACATATGAATCTTCTAAAAGAGAAGTCTTCCACACCTGTGTTTAAAAGAGTGCCGTCTAAGTCAAGGAACTGTAAGTGGGAACAGGTGCGCCATCATCTGTGAGTGATAAGTTTGAATGAGAGGCTATGGAGAGGTACAAGAAGCAGATTCTATTGGATGCAACCCTTCTGAAGATGGAAGAGCGAATACAATGCCTTATGATGAAGATTGATATAATGGAATCGACGCCAAAAGAATTCATGGGAGTGTATGCGATTCCAGACAGGAAAGCTATTCTTCTCAGGACATTTGAGGCGTTGAAGGTGGCTGTCAACACCAAAAAGGACTCCCTGGTTGCTGAATTGAAGGAGTGGAATGAAGCGCTTGAGAAGATGACGAGGAGGGTCAATCATCCTCCTTTGAGCGAGAAGGAAATTGCTAACACGGTTTCTTTCTTGCAGCAAGTTTATGATGAGCATTATGGAAGCTCAAGTGCTGCATAACCGTCCCAGGAAGTTCCAGATGTTGCACCACTATTCTTCCCGGAGGCTATCAACCTCCTAACTGCTGCTGTTGCTGATCGAGTAAAGACCCCATCGACGCTTGACTTGAAGGCGATTAGGAGGACAATGGTGCAGCTGAATGGAATTGAGGACGAAACTCGCCCGAGGATGCCGAGGCAGAGGTGCGTGGAACTGCAGGATTACCTCAATGAACTGGAGGGGGTTCCTGCGTACTTGGGGAACTTGCATGAGGAGCTCCTTTTCTTAGCTGAGAAGGAGGCTCAAGATGAGTCGGAAGTTCCTCTTCCAAGTTTCTTTGTGTGACCCTCTCATTCGGACGCCTCCACGGATGATGACTCTGACCCTTGGGAGGATGAGAGGAATGTCGGATTCGTCCCTCCAAGTCCGGGCGACGAGCTAAGTTGGAGTGATGGTTGAATGTGCCTGCTGGTCTGTCTGATCTTTGGTGTTGTAGACTTATCTAACCCCTTGGTTTTTGTTACTTGGTTAGTTAGCTATCTGCGGACCTATTATATTGGCTACATGCTGACTTCTATTATTAATGCACTATTTATTTACCAAAAAAAAAATAGTCAAGGATAACTCCGGAAACTAATCTTTTAACCGCCTGTGACATCGACATCTTGAAATTCGATAGCAGATTAGCACATGAAGGGGAATCATGAATCATGCAGCGGGTTTTGCAACAACAATGGGTGGAGAACATCTCGTGTCACGGGAATGATCACATTAGCAATACAACAAGCATCGAGAAAGCCACCAATTACCAATAAAATCCAAGGCAGAACATAAAACTATTTTGTCGGGAGAAAGGATTCACCAAGGCCTCAGCTTTGGAATCTGATCCAATCTCCGGATGAAATTGATAATTTTATGTGGAATAATTATACAAGTATAGTACCGTTAATAGCGTTACCTTCCATATTAGCGCCACGTCAGATTCCGTTAAGGGGAGGGCATGACGAAGAATATATTTGATATAACACAGTTTGTATGTTACAGATATATTCGAAAGTACATGATAAAAAATTTAATAGTATAGAATGAAATTGATAATTTATCCCGAAAAATATTAGAACTCAATTAGTACTGAGGATCGTACCAAGGCTAGTTTAAAAATAATTGTACAACTACCGTCACAATTTCATAAATTACCAATTTATTGAGTAGCGTCAAATCTTTTAATAGAAAGACACCATTTTGAGCATCATTAATAATAAATTTTTGGCAAAATAACAATTTATGAAATCAATTTTGAGTAACTTTCAGCTTTTTCATTATTTTTGTTTGTTATATAATTTTGTCACCAACTTTTATTTCTATTTTGATTTTGGCCAATCTTGAATTTATCATAGCGAAAGCCAAACAAGGCTTTAATATAGTCTGACCCGTGTCCTATAATAGTGGAGTTTCAACATCTCATTCATTCGCCTCATAATCCGCTTTACCCGTAGTATCAACCCCTAACGAAACATCATCCTGTTAAACTATATAATGTATAATCAAGCCTCACCTAACGCTTTTAGGTCAAACGGTAAGGTTTCTACATGGTATCAGAGCGGTCCTGGGTTCAAACCCCGTACACGCTAAAATCCCTAAAATGAGGCGAAAGGCCAAAAGAGCCCACCTAGCCGATTCGGCTTGATGGGCCGTGTTAAACTATAATAATGAATAACCAAGCCTCACCCAATAGCCTATACTTTTAGATCAAACGGTAAAGTTTCTACACATCCGACCTTCATCGATTTTGTGTATTTTTTTAAAGCATCAGAAAGTATCGTCCAACTTCAGCTTCTAAATAACTTGATTTGTCCATCAAAAGTTTACAAAAAATACACATGAGAGGTTAATTTTTTTCTTTTTTAATCGATAAATAAAAATTGTCTATTGAGTCCTATTTGGCTTACGCGTGATAGTATTCAAGATTGACCAAAAATAAAATAAAAACAAAAGTTGGTGAAAAAATTATATAACAAACTAAGTTAACGAGAAAATAGAAAATTGACTCAAAGTTGAGGCTTATTTTGCCTAAAATGTTTTATAAGTTCCTTAAAATTCCGATTTAGAACAACGACTTTTTTCAATTTTCGTTATTGCAAACCACGATTTTAAATAAAAATAGATAAAATAATTTTTTCTATTTTAAACCGCCTTTTTTTAGAAACTTGACGCCTAGAATAGTGTGTTTCTAATAAATTAAAAAACGTTCTCAAATTGTGGCCCTTTTTTTTTCGAACTAAATCGTAAAACCAAAGTCAATTCTTATAATCCTGCGTGTTTTTAACAAATTTTTTTAATTGAATGAATCCGCTTGTTTTTATTAGCCTTGATTTGAATAAAGAATGAAAAAGTTTGTGTAGGCTCTCGATGTTACGATATAAGCCAAGCTCCGAACAAGAGGGAAACGTGGAACAATTATTCTCCAGCGATAAAACTCCCTTGCCAGGGATAGATTCATGACATTAACATCATATTTAATGTCCCGACCCACCACCACCGGGACAGTGATCCTTGGTGTCACGCAGCTCTTGGATCCCGTCGAACGGGTATGTTTCGTACCTTAACTTGCAATCTTGGAGGGTGAGTTGCACGCCCATGTTATTCTTGCACAGCATATTGATTCCGTACTCGATGGCGCTGAAGCAATGTGCGCAATCCTCGGCCCCAAGATCTTTACTGCAACCTGCCTGAACGAAGAAGTTTGTCAAACATGACCTGCCAACTAGCGGGTTTTCAAAACTTTCCATGGGTGCTTGGGGTGTCTTCAAGACTTTCATGCTCTTTCAAGGCATCAGTGAAGGGCGACTCGTCCGTGAACTGGGCGGTGTTGCACGCCATGTTGACGATCCGAGTGTTTGGACTAGCGACGGCTCCAAGGGAAGTGAAAGCAAACAGGGTCACCATAGTCACGTTGCATAAGGTTGTGGTATTCATGGCTCTTACCCACTTAGATTGGTTGGATCATCTGAATATGAACAGCTTCAGAACTCTTAATTTATAATCGTTAAATGCTTTGTACGGCCCGCCTCCGATTATCGTAATCCCAGACAAAGCATTGTTTAACCCCGGGATAAGCTGTTTGTTGCTGCATCCGTTCCGGAGGTTTTATCAGTAACTACAAAAGTCATTGTCTTAGCGACGATGATTTGCGGTTGGATTTTTTATTTTACATTTTATGTTATATGTCCGACGGTAAAGTATATTTAATAAAATGTACACAGTTTATGTTGAGACAATCTGTCTGCCAGTCTGTCTCAATGGAACAACTTCAAAACTCTTTTAATTTACAGATTGTGGAATGCATTGTGAAGCCCGCCTCCAATCATTGCAATTCGGCCAGTCGCGAATAGTTAAATAATGCGATTAGCACTTTGTTTTGTTCCTATAGCATCGTACCCCGATTCCGCAGATTTCAACAACAAAAGAGACTAAACTTTCTTGTGTGTTGGGATAGTCCCACACCGGATAGAAAAGGCTTGAGCCAACACCTTAAATAGAGTTGGGACCCTTCACCTAATTGCTGGCTTTTAGGTGAAGGGTAACCCCGACACGATTTCTAACATGGTATCAAAGCCAGATTCGTCCCGTCGGACCCCAGGACAAAGATCCGATGTGGGATTACGGGGAGTTGTTGGAATAGTCCCACACCGGACAGAAAAGGCCTGGGGGTGAAGGGGTAACCCCGACACGATTTCTAATATTGTGCAATAAGGTCTTTCCTTATCTGGATGCGCAGCTGGAAACAACTAATCCCAGGGTTAAACAACGCTTTGTCTGGGATTACTATAATCGGAGGTGGGTCATACAAAGCATTTCACAATTATAAAGTAAGAAGTTTTGCAGTCGTTGATATTCAGATGAGCCGACCCATCAAACAGAGTAACGAGCCATGAATACTGCAACCTTATGCAGCGTGATTATGGTGACCCTGTTTGCTTTCACTTCCGTTGGGGCTGTAACTGGTCCGGACACTCGAACCATCAACATGCTGTGCAACAACGCCCAGTTCACTGAGGGGTCGCCCTTTGCTGATGCCTTGAAAATCATCTGGAACTACACGACGGGATATTATGGTGCTTACCCGTTTCTTGCCAAGTCATGTGAAACAAGCTTCTTCCTTGAGGCAGATTGCAGGCAAGGTTTGGGAGGCAACGGTTGCAGCAACTGCTTCCACGTCATCCAACATGACATCAGTGTGATGTGCACTTATAACATGGGCGTGCAAGCCACCCTCCAAGATTGCAAGTTAAGGTACGAAACATACTCGTTCGACCAGATCAATGAGAAACTTCCCACCTGTACACTTGGTGATGCTTTTGTACTCTGAGGATCTGAAATGATCAGTAATGGGATCTTTTTTATCCTCAGGAGTTTTATCGATTGAGAATAACTTTTCTTGTTCCTGGCCATGGAGCCTATGCGTTTCCCTCTTGTTCAGTGGTTTGGTTTATATTTATAGTAAGATCGATCACCTTCACGTTCTGGAACAAACTTTTTCTTCTTTATTCCAGAGACTAATGACAGCAAATTCTAATTGAATTAAAAGTATAATAAATTGTTAAAAAAAAATGCAGGATGATACGTATTGAGTCTTAGTTTGATAAGAGTGCTTCTTCCGAATCATTTATTGTTTGAATATTCATGTTATGTCTATTATCGACATTCACATAGAAAGAAAGATACTAGTTATTTATCTCTTGGGTGTTGTTGTCACCTAGGAGACAATCCAGATTATCTGATGAGCATCCGCCACCGTTCAACACCTTTGGCAAAACTCTATACTCGTAGCCACAACAACTACCGCATCCATTACCACCACCTCCACCGCCGCCTCCACCTTCGTAATTATTGACTTCGGTCATGCCACCTCGGTCACCACGTCCTCCTTTATAATGACTCTGCTCGGCCTTATTAAGTTCGGACATGGTTTCGTTCATTTCGGCTACAAATTGGATCATTGAAAACTTCTTCTAGTCCTTCGAATGTTTCTCGTCCACGGACGAGTAGAGGGACACAATAAAGAGAACTGCCAAGAATCATATGATATCGATCTTCATCTTGGATAGGAAGAACAAACATTGAGGGCATTGAGACCAAAAAAGGACTGATGGATGAGAGTTATTTATAGTCATTCTAAGCATATATGACCGACCCAAACTGGGAACAATGTACTAGCTGTTGAAGTGGGTATGTGGTATTTTAGAGTGAATCGTTGAATTGGGTGTTCGGTTTTGAATGGTGGGTGGATTGAGTTGTGGCTGGGGTTATGTTCGTGTATTCCCTGGGATGTCTGCTGATGTTGACTTGTGACTAGGTTTACTTTACATGCGTTTGTCTGTCTTCTGTGACATTGAGCTTTCGTCTAGTTCGTGTCGTGTGCTGCGTGATTGTTGGGATGTTCCCATGGATAGGAAGGCCTTCGAGCACTCCTGCATACATGCAGGAGGCAGGGCCGTGATCAAAGCAGTGGAACAGAACCTGGGACTGAGCAAAGTAGAAGTGGAGGCATCCGAAATGATGCTCTACAAGTTTTGGAACACCTCATCCTCGTCCGTCTGTTACGTTCTTGTGAAAACAAAAGGGAGGATTAAAACAGGGGATAGGGTATGGCAGATCGCGTTCGGAAGCGGATTCAAATGTTAACAGTGCAGTATGGAAGTGCAGATCATCCCAGCAGACCAGGACTGCAGATGCATGGGAAGGGAAGATCAAAACCGATCATATCAAAGTGAAACCCCACTTTAGACAGTGAATCAATGTCCTTCATCATTGACACCGAAACTGAATGTCATAGCCGGTCATGTATCTTCTCGGACTGAAAATGCAGAGATCAAGCCAACTTTTCGAGACGAAGAACATGTTCAGCAACGCAGAAATATCTCCCCATATTCTCTCCAGTCGGATAAAACTCTACGTAGCCAAAATACAGACCCAGATTACCAAAAGTGCTGGATAAGAGTAGATGTCGAAGGAATTTATACTCGAGGAATCCATGCTTTGGGCAAGTTCATCAAAGGAAAATGTAGGAATTGGTTTCTCACCCATCATATTAATTTGATCTGAGAGCACATCAATGTCTGTGGCATGTCCTATAACAAGAACTGTAACCCCAGGAAAGTATAGAGCATCATCATGATCATCATAATCATCCTGGGAATTAAATACCCAAAGATGTTTTTTTCTTTGTTCTTTTTGTAAATCAATGAAGAAGAAAGAGCTTCAAGTGTTTGATGAACTCCTTGGGTTTCTCCAGGTTGACAGCATGCCCTGCATTCTTAATCACCACCATCTCTGCTCCCTCTCCAATGTGCCTACAAAATCATACATTCCCCCCTTCATTCTCAACAATGGATGACAAGATCATGGAATGTTGATTACCTTTTCAATCTGTATCCCAACTCCAGGGGGAAAACCTGGTCTTGTTCTCCCCATATCACCAATGTGGGCTATCAAAACTCATTGATTATTTTTTTTATTTATTTGATAAACGTGGTCTTGAGAAAGACAACCTTAAACTGAAGACATCAGACCTGCGTGATTCTTGGGAGATCAGACAACCTCCTGTCCTTTAACAAGGCTTGTATCAATTCCTTCTTCTCCCTAACATACTCCGAGCACATCACCTTCGCATAGTAAAACCCTCCGTAAATGAGCCAATCGGCAGCAATTCGAGGAACACGGGCATTAAGAAGGGGCCCTTACGTGTATGAAGTCTGAGAGGAAACAATTGGGGACGCCCCTCGTGGGCTTTACAAACGAGAGCCGCATTAGCTGCCGGAGCTTCCCGGGAGTCTGCGGCATCAGGATTTCGGCCGCCTCGTCCAGGCTCGAGACCCTGAACAGCCCCTCCTTAAGGTCCTTCTCCTCTAGGCAAACCCCCGCGCAACACAACACCAGCCTCTCGATCGCGTCCGGGAACTCCGCCGCCACCTGGTACCCCACGAACCCGCCGTAGCTGATCCCCACAAGGCTCATCCGCGTGACCCCGAAACGTTCCATCATATCCTTAACGCACCGGGCCTGGAACGACACGGTCCTCTCGGGACGCGACGTGTATGACCGCCCAGAAAACACGAGGTCCGGCACATACACGTTGAACCGTGAAGTGAAGTGCCGGAGGACGTCGGCATACTGCCACATGGCGTTGGCGCCGAACCCGTGCACGAGTACGAGTGCGGGCCTCGATGATCCCAGATCCTTCTTCTTCCTCGGTACCCAGCAGTTCATCAGGGTGCCATCGCCAAGGTCACCGGTTACAGATCGGAGCCCCGATCGCCTGAAGTTGTAGCGGTAGAGGCGGTCCCTGGACGCAGTATAGCTGAAACATCCGGACATATCTGGGATCACCGGAGGTGGTCTGGATCTATGACCAATGCTCGATCTCGATTAAAATTGAAGCACAGATTGGTGGCGACACTTTCAAAGATCATCGTACTTAAGGAAAAATTCATAAACCAATAACAAAAGACGGGAAGAAATTTCTGGTACGTTCTTTGGGAAAGGAATCGACGTGTCTTGGGGTTGGGGGAAAAAAATTTTTGTTTTGATGATTTTGTAATAAAACGGGGGACAAAAGTGTGGTTGGATTGGATTGGACCATGTCATGACATTTGATAATAATTTTTCGATTTTTTTTAATATTAAACATGGTCGGTTACCGACAGTTACTTTGGAACTCGACACGTGGAAATCAGTGAATCATAATAAATAATTGGTTCACAATAACTCGCGAATCAGTCGAATTTCGATTAGATGTCACGATGAAACTAAACTAAAACTGAAAAGCGATATTGATCAAATACTTTATAGATGTACAAAGCTTTCCGCATATAGTCCTTTTTTGCAATCTCTAAACATATAGCTTTTTTTTACCCCTTGGGTAGACTAATACACTTACAGAGGCCAGAGTTTCGCCGGAATCTACACGGGGAACAAGCACGGCGGCCGACGTGCCGCACGAGCAAGTCAACGACGACATCTTGGGCAGAGTAGAAAAGGTGAGAACTATCACATTTCATCAAATTCTTCTTCTTTTGGGGTGTAGAGATTCCACAAACATGATTCTTTTTATGGACACTCGGAATTTGTATAATAATACCTCGGGCCAACCAAACTCTCCCGGCTGTTGCGGGTTCATGCCTTCAGCCGGACTACGACGCAGGAGATGTCGTCTTTGCTGTCTCGATCGATTGCTTCTGCCACAAGGGCCTTGGATGCCTTTAAAGGGTCCTTCTCCCTCCTAGCAACCTCTACCGCTTCTTGGTTCGACATTACCTAAGTGTCAGTAGTACCCCGGTGAAAATGCTTCCGGGAAACCAGGTGAAATTGAGATCACAACAGCTGAGGCAGCAGCCAGAAACTTAACGAACAAACCTTCCATAGGCCGTCACTTGCAAGGACAAGGAAATCCGTATGTTGGTCGACATCCGCACATTGTATGTCTGGGTCAGACCTCAAGTGGGACTTCAGGTTTTTGTCTCCGAAAGCTCGAGAAACTGCCAATTGGCCATTCACTCTTGCCACATCACCTGAAAATGTTGAATTCCGGGTCAAAGCTTTGTTCGAACTGAATGCACAATGCCAGAAGCCGGAAAACCAGAACTTGCTTTATTCCAGAAAGTGTCCTACGGAACAAACATCAACAGCATAGTGGTCCACACTCAAACTTTGTTCGAGCCGAATGTCATTGATCATATCAAATCCTCTCCCTTTAATGCCATGTAGTCTAGGCCACGCCTTTTGTCAGCTAGTGGTAATCCACCGAAGAAATTAAAGGATAAAGCATAAGAATTGGCTATTTACAAACCCGGCATGTTGGAGACAAAGCCGCCTCTATCTTCAATACTGACTCTCTCTTTATTTGGTTCATGGTCAGTCGTTAATTGAACAGCCTGTCCATTTCTTGAAAGAACTGCTCGGGAATCCCCAACATTCGCAACCCACAACTTCTGACCATTATCAAGGATCGCAGTAACGGCAGTTGATCCACCACGTCCTAAATCAGGTTTGTGGGATAAAATTGCCTGATCAGTTTTCTCGTAGGCTCGGGCAATTGACCTTCCGGGGTCAGTCCAGAAATTTTCCTGAAATCAAAATTTACCACTAGTAAAGCCAATATAAAAGAAAATGGACAGGATATCAAAAAGGTCAACTAGAAAGAAGATCCACATTATTTCCTATTCCATCTCCACAATATTCAGAACCAGTAAAACAGAGGGACGTTCCACGAGGTAATAAGACAACAGCTAGTGAAAAGATATCTAACCTCATTTAGGATGTTGGCGAACAAATTTTTCTGCAAGTAGGCAGGTACACTGTCTCCTAAATGCCCGTCGAAGATGGCAAAGAGGCCGAGCTCATGCCCCCGGAATTTTACGAACTTTGCTACATGGAAATCTTCCATCGGGTGGTTTGCTTTGCCTTTTGTTAAACTGAACCCGTACTTGAACGGGCCATGCTTGCTCCTTCCTTTACCCGAGCTAAATGAGGATCGCCCTCCTGAAGCCTATAAACAGTAGAATGCTCAGTAGAAATCCACAAAATTTGTATAGGATCAAAGACCAACAGCGTATGGGATATCACATGTCAGCAGCAAAATTACTCCTTCAACACCGATGAACTAGTAACAGCATAGACATAGTCAGATCACCTTTCTATAGTGGCAGACATTTCTAAGTCCAAAAGGCTACAAGATAATTATCCCCAATAAAATCTTCCCTTGCCTACCCTCACCTTATATGTGTAAGTTAAAACCACAGAAACGTTGAAAATCTATCTAATCAAATGATTCCAAAAGCCACCAAACCACAATCGGGCAACCAAAGAGCCTTACTGGAGAACACGCCGAATCGAAGCAACAGAACTTCTCCATGGGATCCAAAGAAATCTCCCCTCCCAAAACCCACCTCACCTCCTCCTACCACGTCCTCTTAACATCACTTCCTGCCAGGAAAAAAACCCATGATCACAACAGCAACAACAATAATAATACAGGAACGAACTAAACAACCCAAAATCCCCAATTAATTCCCCCAATCTTCCACCACAGCAATCAACCTCTCCCCGAGCAATAACCACACAAACCCACTAAACACGAATCGACCCAGAATCCCCTTAACCGAAAGGACGCAAGAAACGAAGGAAGCCAACGGTTGGACAGTCGGCCCATGTAAAGGGAAAAAAAAAAAAAAACCAACCACGAGCCCTCTCGCCCTTTGTTCGACGGCAAACCTGGTCAAACGAGCTCACCCACCTTGACTTTGCATCCAGCAGAGGAATTTAAAAACTGAACGCGACGATGACGACGCTGAATTTATGACATGGGCCTTGACTTGCCAACAAAAAGACCCGATCGCGGGGCTCAAGCCAATCCGAACTAGGAAGAATCGCTGCTTCCTCACGCACAGACAGACACTGCCGCTGACAAGTCAAAGACTACGTTTTTCTTTTTTGTAATAATAATATGAATAATAGTTTATATCTTATCACAAGATTTAATTATAATCAAATTATTTTATATAATTCATGGGAGACATTCTTTTCTCTTCCGGCAGGCCCACCCCGTTTTGACTTATATAACCCAAGGGATACATGACCATTATCCGAATCATAAGTTGAAGATGCAGCTTCAAGAGGAAGTTGATCCAGGAGAATCCGAGAATACGCTATCACGAGGAAGTTACGAACCCGTGTCTGGATTTTCGCTTCGAAAGACAGGACGGGATTACTTTGTCGGCAAACGGCAGGTCCCCAGCGACCTCTTCATTTGCGAAATGCGGCTCCTACCATGATCCCGACACAAGAATCAGGGAACATCGTCACAGTCAGAAAGGCTATTTCAATGAGAGAGTTCATTCAAATAATACGCCACGATTCGTTCGCTTACACTTCGATCGATGGACTTCCTAGTGCGTATGAAGTTAAAAATTGTATCAACCAGCCTTGTTTCATCCATTGCTATAAATTTCCTCCAAGAGCGAGCTTTCGTTTAATTTATTGTTGGCATGACAGCTATTCGGTCACGACGACAAACCCGGAGAAAGCATTGTGTTCGACTATATATTGTAGTTTTATTTTGTTCCATATCTTCGTTCATAGTTGACGTGGAATCTGCAGGCCTTAGTTGCCGATCTTTGCTATTCTTCTATAGCTGTAGTTTTTTAACGTCATGGATATTTTCGATCCTCTAACGGGGATCACTAGGTCTTCATGGATCTATATATGTGCCTCGATGTCAATTCATTACATCACGCTGAAACAAAAGAAGACGAGCAAGAAGCTAAAATGAAGAGAGAAATGTCAAGTGTGTTAACCTGGTTTTGATGATGAACTTAAACGACATGTTACTGGTGGTCAGTAGTAATGTTTCACAAGTTATGTGTTCATTCTTAGTGATGAGCTTGAGCAATGCGTTGCTGAACCACAGCTAGTAACCGCTATATATTACTGCGTTCCGGTACACTGTTACTGTGATATTACACATAGAAGTTGAAAATATGGAAACATATTTTTAATTTATTCTAAGATTTATTTTAATCTATCTCAGATAATTATTCTGAGTGTCTAGGTTCATTTAACATAGCCTAATGATTTTATCATAAGCACTTAGGCAACAAATAAAATGAGATTACCTTTCCAATTTTTATTTTTGGAAACAAAATATCTTTCTGATTCCCTGCAGTAACGTCTTGCTGTAATGGGAGAAAATATCAAATTAAATTTATTTGATTATCACAATCGATTAAATAATGATTAGATTGGAAATAAATTATCTAATTGATACGGTTGAAGGAAGTTAATGTTGGTTCTTACCTTCTATGAAACAGTGAGCGTTGAGCAGACCGTTGTCGTCTTCTCGCTGCTAGTTTTGGAAATAAATCACGGTGATTACCTAGATGATCTCCCTCCTCCTTCTTCTTTATAAACAGACTAGAGACGACAGAAAACTCTGCCTGTGTGCATCTGAGTGGTCTGAGTGGTCTAAGTGAGCTTTGTGCGTCGACGGAGAGCGGAAGGTGTTAAGTGTCTCCTGGTTCTTTCTCTTGCAAGCTGCATGTGAGAGTGTCAAGGGGTTGAGGTCAGATCCTTTGATCGTCTGAGAGGGACTAGGTGTCCTCGGTGCGTTCAACGAGGAGCCGGCGAATCGTCTGAGGGAAGCTATGTGAATACCTGCTCTGAATTCAGTAACCGGTTGCTGACTGTAATACCTCAAATTCCCAAATTCAAGACCGAGTACCTGAAACAACTCCTGCTATAAATCAAAAGGAGACAAACAGAAGCCAAGGTTCTTCTCGGGTGCTCCTTGACCCTTTGCCAGGATCAAGAACCACCTCTCATCATCCCAGTTTCACCCGTCTCCTCACCAAGAAAGGATCGCAGCAGCGACAGTTTCCTTGTGTGCATCCAACAATGGTTCCCTGTCTTCTCCGGTCGAACCAGCCTTCGCAGTTCCCCCCCAAGTTTCATGCGCCAGCTCGACACCAAAGTCCAGAGAAGTTGCTGCGCATCGGTGTCGCCCAGATTGTCGAACCTTAACTCTTCTTTGGCTTCCTCATCCCCGGAAAGAGCCATCCTGTCTCCCCAGTAATGGCCGTCTCCGAATCCGGCGACCAGCCCCTGTTTTCTCCGGCATCCCCAACAAATCAGGGATCAACTCTAATTTCATCTTCGAGTTCAAGCCAGACACAACTCTAAAGTATGGGGATTCGTTCCTCATATGCACCACCTTCATGACCGCTGTGCTCACAAGCCAGATACCGTTGCCAAGGCACATCGAGTCTACCGCATGCTACTTCATCGCTGGTTGGAGAATGAGCACTTGAACAACGTGGGGAAATTCCGTGCCGTGAAGTCCGTGCCTCTGCGGTTCCGTGAGATGGATTCCAACTAATGATGACGACATCGTTTCGTCCCTCCTAATCTTCGAGTTGCTATACGGGGGAATTCTTCATGAAAACTAACAATCATTTGGGATAATAGGTCGTAATCGTTGTTACAAATGTCAAATCCAGTGGGATTGATTCCCTTAGAAACGGGCCAAATGTTCAAGCAATTAAATCCGGAAGCAGATGGATCGAACCATCAAATAAGACGTCCAGGGATTGATCGAAACGGCTAACGTGTGACGGAAGAGAAGACAGAGGAATCTCCACTACCGCGAGTCAAGAAATTTGCCTCGTCGCCTTTAATGTTGAATATCTCAAATTCTCATCATGATTGATCAAGGAACCGTTTTCCTGCAAGGAGAAGAAGGGTCTTGTAACCTACATCGGTTACACAACTAGCTTAAACTATTCAGGATTGCTATAAACCAAGGAACGCACACTGAAGATGAGGATTTTGGGAAGGGAGGCTTACAGCAACAGCTTCATACCATCCCACTCTTCTAGGCCATCTCAACACATTCATATCAAGTGGGATCAACCAGGAACCCAAGGCGTTCACAGACTTCCCTCATCCTGAAGCATCTCCAAAGCCACAGCGACCCACGTTGCTTCCGGCTCCCTCCACCGACAATGGTAGATAGCGGCATCCCCTGGCGTCCCCAAGCCTTCTGGTGGCAGCCCCCACGTCCTTCCCGGCGCCCAAAGAGCCAGCGGCTGCAACCAGTAGCCCTTCCTTCCTGACGTTCCCAACCTTGCGGCGGCACCACCTTCAGCTCCGGCGAGCCCCAAGGCGGCCTCAGATTCATCGGCGGCAGACTTCCATTCCCTTCGACGTTCGTCCATGCAGCGGCGTCCTACGTCCTCCCGGTTTCACAATCCCCAGGCGTCTTCAGAGTCAATGGAGACGACAAACCAACCCTCCTGACGTTCCCAGGTCCCACGGCGGCGGACCTTGCTTCTCTGGCGCATCCAAGCTCGGCGGTTCCCCACCCATTGTCTCCCCGGCGCTCCAGGAACGGCAGTGGCAGACCCACATCTCTCTTCCGACGTCTTCGAAAACAGGAATGGCGAACCGCAGCTTCCTCCGGCGTCCTTCCCGCAGCAGTCGTCCTAAGTCCAGCCTCGGCGTCCACCTCTCCCCGGCGTTGCTGGACTGCACGGTGGCAGGACCACCCCTCCTCCGGCATACCCAGCCGTTTCACACTCAGTCACGACGGAAGCCCCGACGTTCCACGGCAAACTCTTCTCCGGCGTACCCAAACCGGCGACGGCGAACCCACCTCTCTCCGGTGTCCTCCCCGGCGGGTCAACCCTCCTCTGGCGTCCAAAGATCCCACGGTGACAGCCCCCCCTCTTTCCCGGCATCCCCGAGACCCACGGCAAACCCGCAAAGACCCATCTCTCCTCAGCGTTCCCGGACCTCCACGGTGGCAAGTCCACTCTCTCCGGCTCACCCAAGTCCAGACGACGACAACCCAGGGCAGCCCCGCCTCTTCTGACTTTCCGTGGCCTCAAGTCTTGCGATCGTCTGCGGCGAAGCTTCCTTGGACCTTGGGTTGACGGATCCAGTGATCGATCATATGATCGGCGCCTTCTCTGACCAGAATCACCTCGGCTCCACATCTGGGTCGTGTTAGAGAAGCTTCACCGGGACGAACAGAAGGAGAAGGAAAGATTCAAATGGTCTTGCTGATGGATCTTTGCTGGGGTCACGGGTTTTCTGTTCAGAGGTAAGGGAACGTTATTTCAATTATCAGTTTTATTGATTTATGTAACTTGAACGTGTGTGCGCCACGGTCAACATAAAATTTTTGTCGAACGCTTAGTCTTGATCTCAATAATTTTAATTTCATTTGTAGAATTGCAGTTAAGTTTAGGAATTTTAATAATACTAATATAACATGCCTGCGGACTTGTCTGTCGTCTAACTTCACCCCATTGTCTCAATTTATTGAAATTCGCCTCTTTTAGTTTTTTTTTTAACGCTTTTAAAAATATGATTTATTAGCATTTATATTTTGTTATGTATTAACGTCCATTATTCTCTGTTTCGACATGGAAAATATGACGGGACTTCGCGGATATTTTCGACAATATGCGTCATTGGAGAGTCTCCGGTTGAAACGGTAAGACATGCCTTACTTTTCTCAATTCGTTCGAATTTCATTTAAGTTTAACAAATCTAATCACACTTACATTTTTCTTTGCACGTACACTGAGCATGCAACTTCGGAAGGATCAACTTCTAACTTTCGAAGATCGACTCAAAGGCGCGTGTATCAAACCGCGCGGATCTACCCTAACCTGTGGGCTCGAAGGTTAAAGCGGCCCCAACCTTCAATCAAAGGTACAAAGGGGAGGTGCGGGCCTCCCGATTTATTTATTTTCACATGTAACGGATTGTGGGCCCAAGGGCATAGGCCCGCAATCACCACCCTTCCCCGCTCCCTTTGATCTCAATAATTGTATGTGCCTGTCCGCATGCCTTAGGCCCATAGGTTTATCGTCGTATGCGATTGTTAAACAAATACACATGAGTTCAGGTCCAACGCCTGAATCGGGTCCAACGCCCGTTAACCAAAAGCAAACCTTTTGGAGCAAACGCCACCTTTTCGCATGTTTAAATGTAGGAGTTAGTAACTAGGAATCCCCGAATCTACTCTGGTTTTCCGACTTAAACCAAGCTTTTAAATTAAGTCGGTGGCGACTCCGTAATAGTTTACCTAGGTTAAACAACAACACATATTTACGAAGTCATTTTGGATGAGGGGCTGACGACACGAGCCGCTCTTGGGACCTCCTGAAGCTTCCTCCTCGGGCCATGCGCTTCTTTTTACCCGTTGTCTCTTAAGGAGCATGGAGACGATTGGCGGAGAGTCTGGGCAGACCCGGTCAGGAATCGAAGGAGGGATCACCCTAGTCTTTTCCGCAGCGTTCGACGCTCGAGTCGCGACGCCGACCGGAGGACTCTAGGGAAGCGGGCCCGGATCCTCGGGTCGTCCGAACCGCCGCGCGTGTGCTAGGCCGGAAGGCGCGCGTACATTCCCGGATGGCGACTCCGCTGGGGACTCTGCATGTGGATTCCTTTCAAACGCTCTTACATTTTTAATCCACATGTGGAGAGGAGTTCTTGTTTGCGTGTGTAATTGCTTGGCTCGGTGCCCTTTGTATGCTCTCATGGTTGTGTTTGTTTTCTGCTTTCCTAGGCATGTCTAGGTGTGCCCGAACCCGGGGCTAGGATTTTTAGGGGGGTCACCGAGAGGCTCAGCCTGCTGCTATTTGCGGTATGGTTCTTGGCCGGGGCCCTGCCTCCCTCAGTCCGAGGGAGGTTTAGAAGCCTTCATCCGAGAGTTTAGTATTGTTTGTACACTACAGGTACCAGACGCCGCACGTGCATTTGTTTGTTACTGAGTGACTGCTACATGTGCAGGGACAGGTGTCAGGTACGCTTTGTCTGCTATAACTGTAAAACTAACAATGCTCGTTTTTGTAGTTGGGTCAACCTTATTACAGTGGGCTTCAAGAAACCTCTTTTGTCTTACTACCATACTTGATATTACCGCCTATTGCATATCATACATTTGAACCAACCACATGAGTGTTTGTCTAATTACAATTTTCAAATTAACAAATCATTTACAATAATTGTTTCATGACATTATTGCATTTCATTTGTAAATGCATACACATATACGAGTGCGATTAAGCAACAACATAAACTTATTATGCATCGATTACATTATTGGTTGATACTAATCAAATCCTTCTCTTTACTTTCTTTTCGAGGGTTGATACTTCAACACGACTCCTCGAACGGGACTAGAGACAAAACATGACATTGCAAATCTACAAGCACAGGAATGCCAAGGATTCATCGACGATTACCAAGGCCCTAAGTCGAACATCTAACAACATGAAGACCAAAGTTTCCATACGGCTATCACGGTCCAAAGCCGTATGTCCAACGACATGAACGCAAAGTGTTATCAACGGCTACCAAGGTACAAAGCCAAGCACGAACACCAGAGATCACCCAACGGCTACCAAAGTCGAAAGCCAAATCTACAACAACATGAAAACCCCAAGGAGGTTACAGCTCACCAGCCAACCGCAGTCGACATCAGAGACGAGCCCATCGAGCCTTTCACGGACATGCTACAATCGGACACACTGGGAACATCACGCCCCTACTGATCCGACAACCACTCCAAAGAAACAGAAGCAATCTCACAACGTCATCAGTAGGCACAACCGGCACCAACGGAAACATCATTCCAAACAAGGGCAATTCCCCAGCTTATAACTCCATAACATAATCCAGCACAAGAGGCAAACCCCATCATTCACAACAGCATCGCGAGATCAGGACAGCTGCGAGCAATCAACCCCCAAATACGAACACTTCATTCAACCTCATCGTTTTTCTGACAACAAGAGCATGACGAATGTCGGATCCACGGCATCCCAACGACAAAAACATGAACATGGATGAGATTCTTCAAACGACGGCAAACACATAGCGCGACTGGCATTAGAAACTCCCATTCGCTCTATTCGTCTTCCAATAGTTCAAAACATACATGATGAACTTATCGATATTTAAACTGCTAACACCAAGACATCCATTTTACCTCGCAGGTATAAGATGTCTCGTCTGGGCTCACACAACAGCTTACAAAATACCAAAGAACATGATGTCTACCCAACGACGACGCATACTTCGACTGGGGCAATTCCCTTTGAATTCCTTACGGCACCCAAGCGGTCATCCCGACAGTATTCAACCGTCGACTCTCACCAAAGAACAGAAGAGAAGGTCAATCACCGCATCACTCATGGGCAAAAAAACAAGCACCTCGGCCCACCACATGAGCGGCCAATCCCCTAGCCCGCCCACCACATTTGCGGTCATCGCCCACGCGCACCACAAAAAGCCATCAACTTTGCACATCCGGGGCATTCAACCGAAGTCAATCATCTTACCGAAGAGAACCGTCACAAATATTCAACGTAGACACTCTTTGATATTACAATACATGAAAGGGAGTATCTATTCCTTGATCAATTCTTTCTTGCAAAAATAAGTTACATGAGCTCACTTATTTTAGCCCTTGTCGCATGTTGACGAAGGCGTGGGTGGCAGGGTGGTAAAGTTTCGAGCCAAAGCCTGGAAACAATTTTGAGCCAAAGCATCAAAATATCATTCGTTGTCAACAAAACGATAATCTACATGAAAGGGAGTATTCGTTCATCAACTAATACCTTCTCTACAGAACAAGTTACATGAGCTCACTTGTTTTGCCCTTTGGCTTGTCTTATAGGTACATGAACATCCTAGACAGACGACGAAGGCGAGGGTGGTAAGGTGGAAAAGTTTCGAGCCAAAGTTTCAAAACAGCCTTCGTTGGCAAAACAATGAAGACGACACTACGTGAACAATCCGGGGCAAATCTCCAAATGATCATGGGACAGATCTTCGAACAATCCTGGGGCAAATCTCCAAGTAATCATAGAAAAATCTACAAGCGATCCGGGACAAATCCCCGACCGATCCAGGGGCAAATCTCTGAGTGATCATAGACATATCTCTAAGCAATCCTAGGGCATCACCTCCAAGTTATCCTGGGACAAGATTAATTCCCCGTTGACAAACGAACGAATCACATGAAAAGGAGAAGTACATGAACATCCTAGACATACAATCAACATATTTCGGACCAAAGTTTCGGAGCAACATGTCATCAAGAAGACAACAAATTACATGAAAGGGATACATGAGCGTCCTAAGCAGACAGTGAAAACCAAAGCTTCAAAACAAATGAGCGCCCTAGGCAGACAATGAAGACAAACAATAAAGCTTCAAACCAAAGCTTTAGAACAATCTTCGTCAACGAACTTCTTTATATCCCCAAAGAACTGGGGCAATGAACATCGACAAGGGAGAATCACACAGTCATTACTCTCTTCATCAAATTAAACAAAATTACATGAGCTCATTTCATTTACGTCCTTTGTCTCGTGGGCAGGTACGAGAGCTCCTCATACGAATGGTACAAAACTCCTATGGTAAAGGCGAAGGTGGCAGGGCGGCAAAGCTTCAAGCCAAAGTCTTGTAGCAATTTCGTCAAACCTTCGACTCCATCGAACGAAGACGCAATGACGAAATCATACAAAAAGGAAGTACATGAACTTCCTTATACAACAGACGTCAAGCAAGAGTAACTATTTCGTCAATCCTTTGATTCCTACGGACAAAGATGCAATGGCGAAACACATAGAAATGGGAAGTATCAAAACTCTACTTCGCCTTTCATATAAATGAAGTTACATGAGCAAACTTCATTCCTACTTTAGAAGAAACAAGTTACATGAGCTCACTTGTTGTCCGCCCTTTGGCGAGTGTAGGTACATGAACATCCTACATTACAGACAAAGACACGGGCAGTTGAGTGGAAAATTTCGAACCAAAGCTTCGAAATTGCCTTTGTCATCACCAAAGATGACCATACCAAAAGGGAGTATCATCTACACTACTCTCTAACAAAATTTCTTATATTTCCCTAGATGGAGTCGTATCTCCATTTCCCCAGCTGGAGTCCTGCCTTCGTTCAAGCTGGAGTTGATTACATGCATCGCATCCCTCAACAAGGATCGAACATACAAGCATATTCCTCCTGAACTATCATTGAGACGGACATATCCGCCTCATCTCCCCAGCGGATACTTCATTTCATTGTTATCTCCCCAAACTCCTAGGCAACGGCGTGGGTGGTCGGGTTGAAGCCGTTTGATTCTAATCTCAAAACACATGACTGGGGCATAAAAGTGCAAACACTTTCCCCTCGAAAGTGCACAAGAGCACCGCGGAGGTTTGAGTATCTAAACCTTTTCATTTCTTAAACATTCATGTACCCATTTGCTTATAATTTGGGATTATCTTTAATAAAACGTTTCTGAGCGAGAGTGGAGAAGGCAAGCCTATCCCCAACACTTACCCAGAGTGATGAGTGAAAACACTGTAAGGATTCATACACAAGCATTCAGACGGATAACGAATCCTTTGACAAAAGATGCTCTGCCGAGATGAGATCGAGCATTTCTTCTCTATCCCAAACACAAAACGTCAACCATTGCTAGCCCATTTCGAGCCAAAGTTGAAGTTTTCGTATACACTATACCTAACGAGTCTAAGGACCGCCTTCGAGGTTGAAAGGGAGATCTTGTAGTTAGAACCCGAAAGCAACGGATCGTGGAGGCTGCACTTCCTTAAAATTCAAGCAAAGATGCACCATCGACAATTAGGCCTACCAGTTGAGTCGTTCCCAAAGACCGAACTCCTCAAAGAATTTTCCAAAAGAGCACAGATACCAAAGAAAGGTACTGGAAAAAACAGAGTGGAGCAAATCCCTATGATCCAGTAAAGAAAAAGCAAAATCAGCGCAAAGACCAAAGTCTTCAAAAGCAAAGTGCAAGATGAAAATCAAAAGAGCAAAAAAAAAAAAAAAAACAAAGCATCGGGACTGATATTGACGGTCGCAAAAGCAAAGATGCTACCCTTCTAAAACAAAACTTTCCCCAAAGTGGATTGTCCACGCCTTCCAGTAAACCATTTATTCATCCCCCAACAGAACATGTCAACTGGTGACCTGTCTAATGGATGAAAAATTTGCTTGAATGGTGGAATCTCTACGATCCAGTAACTTTCGATGAGGTCCTTCAACTTTTTCTTTCAGATGACGAATTTAAACTTTCAGTCTAAAGGCCTTAAGCCGAAGCCTCATTTACAACCCGAGTAAAGACCCCTTCGACCGGTACATGAGCATCCATGTCAAAGGAATTCTAAAAATCCAACTGAAGTGGCCTTAAAAAATGAGGGGCGAAACACGAGAGAAATCAACAAACCTTCTCCGTTCTCGCTTAGAAACATGTTTTTAAAGTGAAATCAAAATGAAGCATAATGCGCATGTAAACTTCGCTACTTTTGTTTTCGCTGCGATTAATGATTTTCTTGATGAGTTTCCAGGATACACGTCGACCGAACATTATTTGAGGTATTAATATCCTTGTGAGCGAATCTTCCCAGATTCCCTCCCAAGGAGGGGCAAACTGTAATACCTCAAATTCCCAAATTCAAGACCGAGTACCTGAAACAACTCCTGCTATAAATCAAAAGGAGACAAACAGAAGCCAAGGTTCTTCTCGGGTGCTCCTTGACCCTTTGCCAGGATCGGAACCACCTCTCATCATCCCAGTTTCACCCGTCTCCTCACCAAGAAAGGATCGCAACAGCGACAGTTTCCTTGTGTGCATCCAACAATGGTTCCCTGTCTTCTCCGGTCGAACCAGCCTTCGCAGTTCCCCCCCAAGTTTCATGCGCCAGCTCGACACCAAAGTCCAGAGAAGTTGCTGCGCATCGGTGTCGCCCAGATTGTCGAACCTTAACTCTTCTTTGGCTTCCTCATCCCCGGAAAGAACCATCTTGTCTCCCCAGTAATGGCCGTCTCCGAATCCGGAGACCAGCCCCTGTTTTCTCCGGCATCCCCAACAAATCAGGGATCAACTCTAATTTCATGTTCGAGTTCAAGCCAGACACAACTCTAAAGTATGGGGATTCGTTCCTCATATGCACCACCTTCATGACCGCTGTGCTCACAAGCCAGATACCGTTGCCAAGGCACATCGAGTCTACCGCATGCTACTTCATCGCTGGTTGGAGAATGAGCACTTGAACAACGTGGGGAAATTCCGTGCCGTGAAGTCCGTGCCTCTGCGGTTCCGTGAGATGGATTCCAACTAATGATGACGACATCGTTTCGTCCCTCCTAATCTTCGAGTTGCTATACGGGGGAATTCTTCATGAAAACTAACAATCATTTGGGATAATAGGTCGTAATCGTTGTTACAAATGTCAAATCCAGTGGGATTGATTCCCTTAGAAACGGGCCAAATGTTCAAGCAATTAAATCCGGAAGCAGATGGATCGAACCATCAAACAAGACGTCCAGGGATTGATCGAAACGGCTAACGTGTGACGGAAGAGAAGACAGAGGAATCTCCACTACCGCGAGTCAAGAAATTTGCCTCGTCGCCTTTAATGTTGAATATCTCAAATTCTCATCATGATTGATCAAGGAACCGTTTTCCTGCAAGGAGAAGAAGGGTCTTGTAACCTACATCGGTTACACAACTAGCTTAAACTATTCAGGATTGCTATAAACCAAGGAACGCACACTGAAGATGAGGATTTTGGGAAGGGAGGCTTACAGCAACAGCTTCATACCATCCCACTCTTCTAGGCCATCTCAACACATTCATATCAAGTGGGATCAACCAGGAACCCAAGGCGTTCACAGACTTCCCTCATCCTGAAGCATCTCCAAAGCCACAGCAACCCACGTTGCTTCCGGCTCCCTCCACCGACAATGGTAGATAGCGGCATCCCCTGGCGTCCCCGAGCCTCCTGGTGGCAGCGCCACGTCCTTCGCGGCGCCCAAAGAGCCAGCGGCTGCAACCAGTAGCCCTTCCTTCCTGACGTTCCCAACCTTGCGGCGGCACCACCTTCAGCTCCGGCGAGCCCCAAGGCGGCCTCAGATTCATCGGCGGCAGACTTCCATTCCCTTCGACGTTCGTCCATGCAGCGGCGTCCTACGTCCTCCCGGTTTCACAATCCCCAGGCGTCTTCAGAGTCAATGGAGACGACAAACCAACCCTCCTGACGTTCCCAGGTCCCACGGCGGCGGACCTTGCTTCTCTGGCGCATCCAAGCTCGGCGGTTCCCCACCCATTGTCTCCCCGGCGCTCCAGGAACGGCAGTGGCAGACCCACATCTCTCTTCCGACGTCTTCGAAAACAGGAATGGCGAACCGCAGCTTCCTCCGGCGTCCTTCCCGCAGCAGTCGTCCTAAGTCCAGCCTCGGCGTCCACCTCTCCCCGGCGTTGCTGGACTGCACGGTGGCAGGACCACCCCTCCTCCGGCATACCCAGCCGTTTCACACTCAGTCACGACGGAAGCCCCGACGTTCCACGGCAAACTCTTCTCCGGCGTACCCAAACCGGCGACGGCGAACCCACCTCTCTCCGGTGTCCTCCCCGGCGGGTCAACCCTCCTCTGGCGTCCAAAGAGCCCACGGTGACAGCCCCCCCCTCTTTCCCGGCATCCCCGAGACCCACGGCAAACCCGCAAAGACCCATCTCTCCTCAGCGTTCCCGGACCTCCACGGTGGCAAGCCCACTCTCTCCGGCTCACCCAAGTCCAGACGACGACAACCCAGGGCAGCCCCGCCTCTTCTGACTTTCCGTGGCCTCAAGTCTTGCGATCGTCTGCGGCGAAGCTTCCTTGGACCTTTGGGTTGACGAATCCAGTGATTGATCAAGCGATCGGCGCCTTCTCATACCACAATCACCTCGGCTCCACATCTGGGTCATGTTTGAGAAGCCTCACCGGGGCGAGCAGAAGGAGAAGGAAAAATTCAAATGGTCTAGCTGATGGGTCTCTGCTGGGGTCACGGGTTCTCTGCTCAGAGGTAAGGGAACGTTATTTCAATTATCAGTTTTATTGATTTATGTAATTTGAATGCGTGTGCGCCGCGGTCAACATAAAAATTTTTGTCAAACGCTTACTCCTGATTTCAATAATTTTAATTTTATTTGTGGAATTGCAGTCAGGCTGTGTTTGGGGAGGGGGGAGGAAAAGAAAAGAAAAGAAAACGCGTTTCCCAAAAAATTTTCTCCCTCCTAAAATTTTAAATTTTCACCCCTTTTCCCTTCTTTTCTTTTCTTTTCCTTTCTATTCCTTCAAATCCAAACACAGCATTAAGTTTGGGAATTTTAGTAATATTAATATAACATGCCCGCGGACTTGTCTGTCGTCTAACTTCACCCCATTGTCTCAATTTATTGAAATTCGCCTCTTTTAGTTTTTTTTTTAACGCTTTTAAAAATATGATTTATTAGCATTTATATTTTGTTATGTATTAACCTCCATTATTCTCTGTTTCGACATGGAAAATATGACGGGACTTCGCGGATATTTTCGACAATATGCGTCATTGGAGAGTCTCCGGTTGAAACGGTAAGACATGCCTTACAATTCTCAATTTTCTCGAATTTCATTTAAGTTTAACAAATCTAATCACACTTACATTTTTCTTTGCATGTACACTGAGCATGCAACTTCGGAAGGATCAACTTCTAACTTTCGAAGATCGACTCGAAGGCGCGTGTACCAAACCGCGCGGATCTACCCCAGCCTGTGGGCTCGAAGGTTAAAGCGGCCCCAACCTTCAATCAAAGGTACAAAGGGGAGGTGCGGGCCTCCCCGATTTATTTATTTTCACATGTAACGGATTGTGGGCCCAAGGGCATAGGCCCGCAATCACCACCCTTCCCCGCTCCCTTTGATCTCAATAATTGTCTGTGCCTGACCGCATGCCTTAGGCCCATAGGTTTATCGTCGCATGTGATTGTTAAACAAATACACATGAGTTCAGGTCCAACGCCTGAATCGGGTCCAACGCCCGTTAACCAAAAGCAAACCTTTTGGAGCAAACGCCACCTTTTCGCATGTTTAAATGTAGGAGTTAGTAACTAGGAATCCCCGAATCTACTCTGGTTTTCCGACTTAAACCAAGCTTTTAAATTAAATCGGTCACGACTCCGTAATAGTTTACCTAGGTTAAACAACAACACATATTTACGAAGTCATTTTGGATGAGGGACTGGCGACACGAGCCGCTCTTGGGACCTCCTGAAGCTTCCTCCTCGGGCCATGCGCTTCTTTTCACCCGTTGTCTCTTAAGGAGCATGGAGACGATTGGCGGAGAGTCTGGGCAGACCCGGTCAGGAAGCCAAGGAGGGACCATCCTAGTCTTTTCCGCAGTGTTCGACGCTCGAGTCGCGACGCCGACCGGAAGACTCTAGGGGAGTGGGCCCGGATCCTCGGGTCGTCCGAACCGCCGCGCGTGTGCTAGGCCGGAAGGCGCGCGTACACTGACCCATCGGCAAGAAGCCGTTCTTGTCGTGTCTTTTCGCAGGGAAGTCTCGAGCCTATGGAGTTTGAGCAGTTAGACACGCACTTGCGGGTGCGCGCCAGAAGTCTCGTGCCTGCAGGGTAGAGCAGGAGTTGGGAACGCCGCCGGAGTGGAAAGAGTTCCTCCCGAGCACAGGGGTGCTGTGCAGAAGTCTTGAACGCCTGATACAGAGGGTTAGTAAAGCAGGTTGCGTGGAAGCCAACGGATCGAAAAATACCACCCTAGGCACTGGGTGTGCAGTGCAGTGAGTCACGGCTGTGGTAACCGTGCACGTCCGAACTGAGTGTAGGACGGATACCTTCTAAGTGGCTTTGTGGTTTTCTTTGTGATCTTTGTGGTTCTTCTCTTAGTGATCTTTGTGGTGATCTATTTGATCAACTTTGTGGTTGTCTCTTAAGCAAGTGCAGGCTTATCTTAAGGAGAGACAAGATCTGTGTGGAAATCCTCTGCTGAACTACTAAGTGCTGAAGCAATCCTTCGCTGTGAAACAGAAACGAGCTACTCTCTGAGAAGCTATTCTTCATTGTAAGGAATTATCTGTGAGGATTTATACTCTAACATAACGTTGTCTGTGTTCTTTGATAAGTCGGGATTATATTAAGCGACAACGAGCTGTGTGGAATCCATTGAGCTACCAACTGCTGAGGATAAGCATCATTCTGCTGGAAACGAGAAGACGTCCACTGTGTGAGGAGCTGACCGTTGCCAGGAGTGATCATCTATTGTACGGGATTCTAAATCTCACTTTGTGAGAGGAACATACGCCTAGTGCAAGGGCTTTTTGCACCCATTATTTTATATAGTGGAATCACCTTGTTGGTGGAAAGTGGACATAGGTCAATTAAGGCCGAACCACTATAAATCACTGTGTCCATTACGATCGCGCAACACTAGTACGAAAACCTACTCGACAAAATCGTAACAGTTACAGTAAAGTATTTCTCATTCTGAGAAACGCTCTGCTGTGATACAGTACGCTTCCGCTTACACCAAGAAAGGGCGAAAAAGTGAAAAACACTAATTCACCCCCCTCTTAGTGTTCCTGAACGATCCAACAAAGTGTCATAGTGCTCCCTCGTTGAGCAGTCGGCATGGTCGCAGCAGCCATTATCATCATTTCATCAGCCGTGAAAGGGGACGTGCTGGAGGAACCCCTATGCAGCCCCAACAAAGATAAGAGGCAACAATCAGAGACCGGACTCAATCCCAGATTCAATTCGCTCTCGATAAGGTGCATGACCAAACCACTAGCAATCGTTTCAATTATTATTACGACGGAAGCCCGTTTAAGAGCCACGGGGCGTGCTTCGGAGACATGAGCGAGGCACATTGTTTTTCATGCTTGGATCGAGTGGAGAAACGGTTGTATGAGTCTTGTAAGGATACCTGGGGAGGTCAGCTCCACGACCATCTATGCAGGATAAGGTTCGAGATCTACACCTTCGACGGAAACTATTAATAAAGCTGCACACCCGACGGACCGTTGAAAATAAAATTGATTATGTTGAGGAAGTCCACGAGTCGGAATGCCAAGAGTCATCTGAGGAAGTCCAAACGTCGAAATGTCAAGAGTCAATTGGGAAGTCTAAGAGTCGAAATGCCAACAGTCATTTGAGGAAGTCCAAGATTTGAAATGCCAGAGTCGTTTGGGGAAGTCCAAAAGTCGGAATGTCAAATGTCATTTGGGAAGTTCAAGAGCCGAAATGCCAAGAGCCATTTGAAGAAATCCAAGGTCGGAATGCAAAGAGTCATCTGGGCAGTTCAATAGTCAAAAAGACTAAGAGTCGGAAGTCTAAGAGTATTTTCTCCTTTTATGTATAAATAACCTAGTTGTATGAAAAGAATAATAATAAGAGTCTTCCCCTTTAAAAAATTTATCAGTTTGTCTTATCAAGTGAGTAAAAATGTGAGTATCCGTCGATTCTTCCGGCGTATTACAGCAATTGTCCACCAACGTTTTCAACAGATATTACAAACTGATGATTATACAAACTCTCGACTTATAGTTTTTATGCGCTTGAGTCTCTGCTTTCTTGGTAATCAAAGTCTCGTGTGTAGATGATTCCCAGACATTCGTTGTTACGAGCCCATGGACCGAAAATGAAATCCGATGTTAATTGCTTTTTGAATTCTTTCATCCATTTCAAAAATATAGTTTGATATCATCTTCGTACTCATGTAACTCTTTTACTTAGACGAGAAGGAGTACATTGGAAATGTCGCATTACATGTAGGTAAGCGCGGTTCTGTTTACGACTCATCTCTGTGGTCGATAGTTGATGTTAATAAGTCTACCCGGCCAATCTATAAATACAACACGAATTCAACAACTTAAACCTATTTCTAGGAAGGGGGAAGACAACGAAGGCTGGTGTCCAAGGTTTTGTGGCCGCCATAGAATTTTAATAAGTAAGGATAATTCATTTGCAGTGAATTTATTAGCGAGATATAATTATTCACCGACGAGGAGACATTAAAATGAAATTAAACATATTTTTAGGTATCTTAGAGGAACTATGGATATGGAAATGTATTATCCTTATCTGAAGCAGAATTGATTGGAAATGTAGATGTATGATATTTATCGGACCCTCATATTGGTAAATCTTAAAAAAAGTGTTTATTTACATGTTATATCCTGGAGATCTATGAAACAACGATTACCGCCACATCATCTAACCATTCTGAGATCATAACAATTCATAAAGCTAGTAGAGAATGTGTATTGTTGAGTTCTGTAATTCATCACATTCGAGGGTTATGCAACTTATCTGTAAATAAGAATTCCTCAACAATTTTATACGAGGATAATGTTGCTTACATTGCTCAATTAAAGTGAGGATATATTAAAGGTGATAGAACGAAACATATAGCTTCAAAATTTTTTTTCACCCATGATCTCCATAAGAGTTGTGATATTGATGTTCAACAAATACGTTCATAAGAAAATATGACAGATTTATTTACGAAGGCTTTGCCTCCAACCATTTTTGAAAGGTTAGTGCATCAAATTGAAATACGCAAATTTAGAGATTTAAGATGAGGTTACTAAGAGGGGGAGTAAACGTAACGTACTCTTTTTTCCTTTACCATGATTTTTTCCCTCGGGATTTTCCTGAAAATGTTTTTAACTAGGCATTATCATAATGAACATTAAAGGAAGTATTGTAAATATATTTATTGCGAATGCCATTATGATTCACATTTATCGCTCATTAGTGTATAATCCTTTATTATTCCTTTCGTTACAATTGTAAATTTCTTTCTGTCGTAAGATCCCTATAAATAGAGGGATACATATTCTATATGTATGATTGGAAACGAATAAGATATTCTCACATTCCTCTCTTTGTTGTATTCTCCCATCTCCTTCTTCATCCTTCTCCTTCTTTGTTTTATAATACGAAACTAGTAACGACAAAAAAATACTTCGAAATTCTATGTAAATTAAGTGAGAGAAAGAAACGTCCAAACTTCATTAAAAATTGTTTTAGAATAAAATAAGGATTAACATCAAGGAAATTGCATAAATGTGATGTTCGAAATGAATCGGTTGTCAGCTCTGACTGATAGAATCTCGAAAAATCGCCGTCCAAAGGGAAGCCACTTGAAAAGGAGAGCTCATTCACATAATATGCCGCATGGTTTATCTAGCGCTTACACTTTTAACGACGGACTTCACCATGCGTCGAAGTCATAGATAATATTAATCAACCTTGTCTAAGGCATTGATTTTATTTCTTCCAAGGGCGGGTTTTTGTTTCATCTACAGTTTACGATAACTGGTTTCTAATGCAACTGTCATAACGGCATGTCAGGAGAAAGGAATTTTGTTCAACAGACGGCTAAATTTTCGTCAAACTGCGTTGTTTCTTCCAGATATGCTTTCGTAGTTAAAAAATATGTTCTAAGATTGGCATGTCCGAGGTTGTTTTGTTCTAACTTGTGTCTTCTGTCGAAATCACTCACTTATATTGATTTCATTTTGCCTGCCTTCTTTGTTGGCTATTTTGTCACGTTGAGGCGCTTCCCAATGGAGTCCAAAGGCCGTCAAAAGAAGCTTTGCGAGGCTCTCTTGACTTCGGTTTGGTTACTTATTCCTCCTCGTGGTGTTTGGTTCACATGGCCGACAGACTACTAATTGGTTCTGCAGGTTGGTTTCATGACAGCCACGCTGTGCTTGCTTCTTGATTAGACGCCTTGCAGTATAGTAACGATACGATCCCCGCCTCGTCTAGACATATAAAGTACAACATTTATTGAAAACAATCTCACTGCTGTGCTTGCAGGATTCAATGACGGCCTTCAGTGAGAAGGCGACGTAGACGTCCTCGAACTCCCAGATGAGGCCCCGCCATCCAATGTATCTCGGACAGTTCCCTGTAGTACTCCAATCCGCTGAAGCAAGCCCCAAATGCGGCGCGTCACATCTTGCAGGCCCAAACTTTCTACACGACGAGCATCGAAAGATCAGAAGCTCCTCCTTTCACTTTCGGACAGGATTAATATTTCATATATAAGTCAAGGCCTGCCGGTAAGGAAATTAGGATGTGGTAATGGCAATAAAAATGTCCCAAGCTCCATATTCCCCCGATTTATTTCTCAATTTTGTTTGACACAAAAAATATATATATATATATATGTATGTATGTATAGTATGTATGGTGTGTGTGTGATTTTGAAACGAATGGGAGAATCAAAATCAAACAGGAGAGGCGAAGATGTAGTCCACGTGGCAGGAACCCACGTCACAACCCAGATGGGATTCTCAATATCCGATTGGTCGGAAACCTTATCTCCCAGATTTCCTTACCATGACTTCATCCCATCCATCACCTCCTATTATGGTCTTGACACTTCACTTTATTCACCCAACAATCACACCCACATACCACTACTCCCCAGTTCCCATATTTTGAATCGCCAGGAATCGTTTCTTGTTTGTGTTTTAGAATGGCTGCGACTTCAGGGGCTGTCGTCAATGGTTTGGGATCTACGTTCCTCTGCGGCATTCCCAGGAGGAGGATTGCCAGGTCGCTTTTCTCTGTTAGGACTGCAGTCGATGCCACGGCGACCAGGAGGTTCATGGTTGTGGCAGCTGTTGCGAAGAAGTCCTGGATTCCTGCTGTCAGGGGAGGCGGCAACCTTATCGACCCTGAGTGGCTCGATGGCTCGTAAGTTGTATTTTTCATGGTTGTATGTCATTCATTGAGCGCAAAACGTTGGTGAAATGTCTGTAAGGAATTGATTTTGTTAATCTCACGGAATGTAGCCTTCCGGGTGACTACGGATTCGACCCCCTCGGGCTGGGGAAGGACCCTGCCTTCCTCAAGTGGTACAGGGAGGCGGAGCTGATCCACGGACGATGGGCAATGGCGGCGGTCGTCGGGATCTTCGTCGGCCAGGCATGGAGTGGCATCCCATGGTTCGAGGCCGGGGCAGACCCTGGTGCTATCGCTCCCTTCTCCTTCGGATCCCTGCTCGGGACGCAGCTGTTACTCATGGGGTGGGTCGAGGGCAAGCGGTGGGTCGACTTCTTCAACCCTAGCTCGCAGTCGGTCGAATGGGCGACTCCGTGGTCCCGGACAGCCGAGAACTTCGCGAACGCAACCGGTGACCAGGGATACCCGGGAGGGAAGTTCTTCGACCCGCTGGGGCTCGCGGGCACCCTAAGGGATGGCGTGTACATCCCAGACTTCGAGAAGCTGGAGAGGCTGAAGGTGGCCGAGATCAAGCACGCCCGAATCGCAATGCTTGCGATGCTGATCTTCTACTTCGAGGCCGGGCAAGGGAAGACGCCCCTGGGTGCACTCGGGTTGTAAGAAAAATAAACGAAACGTTCGAATCGTGCATGGATGTAGATACGATAATTGAATCAGCCGTGTTCGATTTTGAGTATTTCTAATGTAATATTTGATAATTCTTTCTTTTTTTCTTTTGCCAACTTCTATCTAGACCTATTCAATTTGAGTTAAACATGGATCTGCCTGTCTTTCTATATTGGTTTCTGAATGATTTTCTAGTACGGATATGATTCAAATTTCCTCTACATACATCCATTTTCCAATAATGTCACGATGCATTCGTATAACACAAAGTCATACTGTATGTTCCTCGGATATCTTATAAGACTGGCAATGTTGGGACATCTCCGGACCAAGTTCGGGTCGGTTCCATTGCGATATCGCTGCTATGTTTACCGTAAAATATGTTTTGATTCTTGAGCACATTCTTTTCTCGGTAACCCTTTTTCCTCGGAGTTTCCTCCCCAGTATAGTCCATCGGCAGCAACAAACAAGTTTTTCGTGTCGCTTCCATCGACCAAGTGCTGTGTTATTACTGTCTCGAGCTGTGGTTTCCTCGAACCACTCGTTCATTGTCGACCTTGAGTTCGACTGGTCTTCCTCTTGTCTGTCCTTGAAATCATAGCAGAGAAATCATGACCTTTCTTGGATGTTTACAGATCTGGATGGCAGTGGTTGCGGTTTCAGTCTTACTGTACTGCGTCGGGCTTGCTATGGGTGCTCCCCTGCCTTTTGGTTACGATGCTGAGGAGCGAGATGCTCTGTACGGTCTAAAGGCTGTGTTCGAAAACAAGTTCCTTGATCGGAACTGGACGGGTGATCACTGCAATGGGAATGATCCATCCGGGTGGTTCGGGTTGAGGTGCAGTGACGGCCGGGTCACGGAGGTCGTGCTCGAAAACATGGGGCTAAAGGGTGTGATCAAGCCCGATGCATTTGTTGCCTTTGGGGAGTTGCAGGTGCTAAGTCTGCATAACAATTCTCTGTCGGGCACGATGATGAACTTTGCAGCCAATCAGAAGCTGTCGCGGCTTGATCTCTCTTGGAATGGGTTTCACGGCCCCGTTTCCAAGTCATTGGCAAGTCTCGAGAAACTCAGCTCGTTGAAGGTGGATCATAATGAGCTGACCAGTGAGATTCCAGCATTTGATCAGACGAGCTTAGTGACGCTTGACGTGTCAAACAACAACCTGTCCGGGGAGATACCATCGACGAGGGTCCTCCAGTCACTCCCCCCGGGGTCATTCGCCAATAATTCCGGACTATGCGGGCCCCCAACATCGAGGGTATGTGGCAATTTTGGCCACGAAGATGAACCCAATCCCGGGGACCATCATCAGGCTCACCTGGCAGATACGGAGGCACCCTCTGGCTCAACCCAGGAGAAATCTAGCAGAAAAGGCTCGAACAAGATGACCATGTTTGCTGTTCTCTTCCTGCTCTTTGATGTCGTGGCACTCATCGCTGTGCTCCTTCTCTTTGTCCTCTACCGCAAGAAGGCCCGACGGCTGAAGGCAATGATGAGGAAGGAAGAGGGCGGAGCCAATGATGCAAAGACCGAGGGGCATAATGAGCTCGTGGGTAGTCAGTTGACAACGACTGAGAAACGCCCGTCAGTCTCTGCCACAGAAGAGAAGGGAAATCTTGTGTTTGTTAACCAAGAGGACAGTTCGTTCGGGTTGAATGATCTGTTAAAGGCCTCTGCCGAGGGGCTGGGGAAGGGGATATTCGGGAACACGTACATGGCAAAGCTGAACAATAGGTCAACCGTCGTCGTGAAGCGGCTGAGGGACCTGAAGCCAATGACGGGCGAAGAGTTCACGAAGCAGCTGGCGATCATCGCTAATCTCAATCACCCGAACCTGCTGCCTCCACTCGCATACTTCTACTCGAAGCAGGAGAAGCTTCTGCTCTACAGGTTTGCGGAGAAAGGCAACCTGTTCGATCTCATCCACGGTGAGTGTATGGCTCGAAACAACAGAAATGTTTGGCAAGTCGATCCGAGTGACAGAGATACGATTGTCGCAGGAGGAAGGGGGAGCAAGGAAAGGGTTCCATTCAGGTGGAGTGCGAGACTATCAGTGGCGAGAGGCATCGCAAGAGCACTAGAGTACCTCCACATGAATACGAAGCAGACCAACACAAATTCCCCACCGCACGGGAACCTGAAGTCCACCAACGTCCTCATTGACGAGAATGACATGGTCCTGGTCGCCGACTACAGCCTTGCATCCCTTGTGGCCCTCCCCATCGCAGCGCAGTCGATGGTCTCATTTCGGTCCCCCGAGTACATCTCCACGAAGCGGATGTCCAGGAAGACCGACATGTGGTCCTTCGGCTGCCTGCTGCTCGAGCTTCTGACAGGCCGTGTCTCCGCGAACTCGACCCCACAGGGAGTCAATGGCGTGGAACTTTGCATGTGGGTGCACCGGGCAGTCAGGGAGGAGTGGACGGCCGAGATATTCGACCAGGAGATTGTGGCACAGAGGAACGCTTCCCTTGGGATGGTCAGGCTCCTCAAGGTGGCCCTCAAGTGCTGCGAGAGGTCGCCAGAGAAGAGGCCGGAGATCTCCGAGATCGTGCGGGAGGTGGAGAACATCAAGGTCGTGGCTGACTCCGAGGACGAGTCGGACGTCTCCATCGACCGGTCCCTGACGGACGAGTCCCTGTCCGTGGACCGATCCCAGAGCGCTTCGGGAGTCGTCAGCGACCGCTCCTTCAGGTCAGGAGTTGTCTCGGGCGACAACAGTAGGTGATGACGCCCTCTCGAGAGTCGTATACTCAGAACTCGATGAATCGCGAGGACACCATCCACCTTCTATCACTCGTTGATTGTATTACGTTGTTGTAAAGACGATGAAAAGGAAAAGGGAGCAAACCGACGACAATCACTTCTGCAATAAAAAGGCTTTGAGTGTTGTCCTAAAACCAGTAAAGCTTCTTCCTTTTCATTCCTCTACCTCTCTTCTCCCTGTTCGACGCGTCAATATGACCAACAACGGCAAGGGCAAGAAGAAGAAGAAGAATATGACGGAGCGGAGTGTTCGGTCCGTCTCGGCGCGGTAAGTGGGCGATGGGGAAGGAGAGGGCGGTTTTCGAGTTGCATGGTCATAGTAAATTCAGCGACGGGGTTTTCTCCCCGACCAAGGTCGTCGAGGCATTTGATCGAGCATGTCGTGGGGCGTTTTCTGTTTTGGCTGATGGAATGGATGTCCGGCTGTTTCTGCTTTTAAGGCTTTCTCTTGTGCAGTGGATTCAATGAATGCGTGCTAATGCCTTCTATTCTTTTATTTGCCCTTCAGTGTGAATCTTAAGTGATCGTGTGATTCTAATGTTGTGTTTTTGGCCATTGTCAAATGCAGCATATAATAATGGAGTTTTGTACGGAAATACGGTTAGTTTTAAAAAAAATTTGCGAAATACGGTCCCAGTTTCGTAAAATACGGTTTTACCGTCGATGGGGCGCGTTTTGAAAACGCGTCCTCCGATTTATAAAGAGTCCCGACATGCCAAAGGAAGGGGCGGGTTTTCAAAACCCGCCCCTATGCGAGATGGGAAAATGACATGAGGGCGCGGTCTCAAAACGCGCCCTCATGCCAGGGGCGGGTTTTCAAAACCCGCCCCTTAAACACTTGGAGAAAATTCTCCCAAGTATCGGAATGACGGGTGAGGAGGAGGGGGTTGAGGGGGGGGGCGGGTTTTGAAAACCCGCCCCTTGAGGGGGTTAAGGGGGGGGCGGGTTTTGAAAACCCGTCCCTTGAGGGGGGGTTCAGGGGGGGGCGGGTTTTGAAAACCCGGCCCTTGAGGGGGGTTGAGTGGGGGCGGGTCTTCAAAACCCGCCCCTTGAGGGGACTCGCCCCCCCCTCAACCCCCCTCAGTCGCCCCCCCTTCAACCCCCTCCTTCAAGGGGCGAGTCCCCTCACCCGCCCCCCCCCACTCAACCCCCTCAAGGGGCGGGTTTTGAAAACCCGTCCCCCCCTGAACCCCCTCAAGGGGCGGGTTTTCAAAACCCGCCCCCCCTGAACCCCCCTCAAGGGGCGGGTTTTCAAAACCCGCCCCCCCCCCCCCCCTCAACCCCCTCCTCCCCACCCGTCATTCCGATACTTGGGAGAATTTTCTCCAAGTGTCTAAGGGGCGGGTTTTCAAAACCCGCCCCTGGCATAAGGGCGCGTTTTGAGACCGCGCCCTCATGCCATTTTCCCATCTCGCATAGGGACGGGTTTTCAAAACCCGCCCCTTCCTTTGATACGCGGATGACGCGTTTTGAAACCGCGTCCTCTTTGTAAACGGAAGGACGCGTTTTCAAAACGCGTCCCTTCGATGGTAAAACCGTATTTTAAGAAACTGGGACCGTATTTCGCAATTTTTTTTTAAAACTAACCGTATTTCCGTACAAAACTCTATAATAATGCATCTCACCTTTGTGTAGCTTGTTGTTTCACTGCCTGCTTCGTGCTGAGCAGCTATAAGAAGGGGTCCTCGCTGGTTGAAGTCATCGGTTTGGAGTTGGCTTATTGGCGATCGATCGGTCTATATAACTTTTTCCTGGATTGATCTGCTGATTTCATTAGCATTCTCACGGCCTTCTGAAATTAGGAGGCTCTGACGATCACGGCAGAAGAGGACCTCGGACCGACCTCGGAAGCGGCAATCAACCCTACTACACGACTTCCTTCAACTCTCTCGGCCTATATGGCTTGACTCCATTCGGGACTTTGAGTTGTATGCTGATGATCCATGTGACAAAAATCTGGCGAGAATGACAAGATTCACAAGGGTAAGAGTGAGAGCCATTTAGGATGTTTGCCATTAAACCCCGGGCGAGAAGAGGTTATCCGGCATGGTTTACTGTCGTCGTTGATGCCAACCGGGAGGCAGGTATCAGACTTTTAGGCTATAACATCCTCGTTTTCGGACATTTCTGCCAGCCATTGACATATGTTTAGCTTTGCTAAAGGGCTGAGAATGCAGTCCTTTGGTAGCTGCACTTCAAATGTTTTCCATTCATGTCCATTTTCAGTTCTAATTGTATCGTTGCATCTCCCATCCTTTCAACAGCCGAGTTTTGGAAGAGCAGCATTCGCCCGTTGCTTACAAATTGCTAGACAAGTTCCAAGTAAATCATCAATGCTAAAAAAGAAAATCAAAATCCAAAAAGTTCATCTGCTAAGGAAAAACTGATCAAATAAATTGTACACTGATTTACAAAAATTGTGATAGAAGGAAACAAAATGTACAAAAAGGTGCAGTAAAAATCTTCTCAAAAGTACCTGCCTTGGTCTTTGGAAGCAGGTTAAAATTAACTGAATGCTAGCAAACACTAGGAAAAGAAAAAGAGATGCCTATAGTAAATTTATCAAATGTATAATATCATCTGAAATGGCGGAAGGAGCATCAGGTGAATTTCCCCAGTTCCATCTTCTTCTTCATTGTTTTCATGCCATGGTAGACGAAGGAATCCACTATCCCAGCAACAGTAAACACCCCTGACAACCCCGGAGATATACGAAGAAATGAGTTAGTGATCCATCAGAATCAATTCAATGAACCGTGTTGATGAAAGGGCGGCGCATATCCTGAGGGATTTTCAAGAAACTTTGCAGTAAAAACAGATGTTGGTATAACCGAGGACGAAATTCAATTCTTATCAGGCGCGAACCAAATTTGTTGTATACTGAAAATGACTCGTAGATCAAAGTCAGCTCGAAATGTCCCCAAGTTAAAAATGGATAAAGGTAAACATTTAAATTGTAGAAAAACAAAACAACAAAGACGGGCAGGGAAAAATCAGAAAGAGGGAAAGAGAGAGAGGACCTCCAACCACGGCGCAGATATTTGTCAAGAAGTGAAAAAATGAGATGTGCTCTTCTTTGAAGGTCACCTGCATTGCATAAACCAACAATTCATATTGGAGAATGCACCCGTGAGGATCGAATAGAAGGAAGACAACATGTAGTTAAAAGATATATTAGAAAAAACCTCAAAAAACATCATGAATCAAGACAGATCAAGGAAAGTAGGGAAAAAAACCAAGTTAAGAATTTCGGGCTCCAATTGACAACATCATATACCTTTATAGGAGAAAAGTCATAAAAGAAGAAAACTCCAGGTAGCATCTGGGTACGTCCAAACTCAGAAGGTCTATAATGCTCCGTGACAGAGTACTGTATGCACACCAGGCTCCAAAGCATAAATTAGCTGTTCATAGTGGATATTAAGAAGATCATAGCATTAATTAATTAACAGAAGGACCTGATTTGAGTAGATAGTGCGTCCCCGAATGTTAGTGTATATGGTAGGCACCACCTGAAGGAGCAATCAAAAGAACATCGTTCAGAAAATAACTCAATGATGGAAGCTTGTGATGAGAATTTACAAAGTCGAACTATGAAGAATGTGAATGGCACTAATATTCGATAAGTAAATCCACTTTGTTGAAATGAAAGATAGATCTCCAGAAAATTTGAATGCCATTATGGGCATTGACACCTTTCTTACATGTGTTACTCCAATGATATCACTGATATCAAGACAGCAATAAGACAACATGCAGTTTCTATTTTCTATAACAGACGAACAAGCAATCATCTAGGAGAAGAAACAGGGAACAAGATAAGGCACATCACAATGAAACAGCAGAAGAGAAGCACAAACATCCCTAACCTTGAGAAAGTACTGGTACATGCCGCTGTGAGCATCATGTGTCCATTGAACCCTGAAAATTACAGCAAGATCAATGCTCTCCAGAAGTATGAATAGCAAGTGGAGAACCTATAGAAGTTGCTTTGTGCAGATCTTATGAAGAACAATAATAAAAAATTGGGATTCTTTCACTGTAATTTCAAACGAGAATAAATAAATAGTAAACAAACTTGCATAAACTCAAGAAAAGAAAAACAAACTTATAGAAACACAAGAATAATTTAACCATATTTTCTCACAGACAGAAAGAGACCAGTAATTATGAAAAGGAGCACTGACCCATCAAGCGGATTCACAATGCCAGGAAAGTACTCCCCAAAAGTCAACCTATTAATTTTGTGGCTGATCTGATGAGAAACCACACCAAATCAGTAGCAGTCAAATAGGAGCCAAGAAAATCATATTAAAACAAATTCACACAACAAACCTCCATCTCAATGATTACCAAAATGAAAGATAAGGACAAAAATATTAAATAAATCTGAAGTCTCACATTGTAATTTTCCCTTTGTAGAGAAAGCAGTTCAAGCAAATTGAAGCTTGATTGATGAAAAGTTTTGCCAGCCGCAAAGTGGAAATTCCCCGCAACTTTGTTCACTTCAAGGGATCCACGGATATTGCAACCTTCGCCGACTTCCTCTTTTATCTTTTGAACAAAACCTTCTCGCTTGCACTGACATCCAAAGATGAAGTCAGTGAATTATTTCAAAAGAATTTATCATAAATGCACATACAAACATAGAAAGTACTGCAGCTTATTACATTCATTCTATTGCTTAAGTCTCTAGGATTATGCCGGAAAAAAAAGAAACATAGTCCAAAGGAAGGGAATAATCAGTACTGATTGAATCAATATTTAGTAGTATTTAGGAAATTGGAAACACTCCAACTCACCTGATCTATAATGTCCACATTTGACAATGCCCAACCTTTTTTCCTATATGCCTCACGAACCTCCTCGCATGTGTTGCAGCAATCTTCATCTGACTGAAACCATAGAGAAAGAAATGGCAAAAATCAATCACCAAAATGACGGATTCTTTTTATCCTTTTTCCCTGGGGTGAGAAGGGTAGTTTGGAAAAGACACTGACAACATAAAAAATAATGAACAAAATAAAGAGGTTCCCGCGTCACATAACAATGTAAAGATAATAGCTTCCCTTATGAAACTGATATGATTCGCTCTCTCTAAGAAAGCAGCATCATTCAATCCCATTGGGTTTCCCCACATCCTAATAGATTTAACTGTAGCAATCTCATCTTGTTTATGTATCCCTATTCCATCAATGGACCTTCTCTTCTTTCCATTCATTGGTCTCAATCTATCAAATACTTTGCCATGATAACAGCCAGTATAACAAGAAGATTGTCCCATACCTGTTCTGCCCCATAACAGGTTCCACAATACTTCTCGTCATGTTCAAGTCTACCCCCATGTTTCTGCAAGGGCTTCTCAATCTGACCAAAAAATAAATTAGCAAAACGTACAACAATAGGCATCTCCCAAGACAAGGAAATCTGATTACTAACTCTCCGCCAACACCAAAGTATTCCAAGCATTAAATACATTGATGCTATGAACCAATCACCAGTATGCACAAGATGTTATGCGTTGTAGGCAGAAGACCGTCCAACTGACCTAAATAAAACAATCCACCAGGCAGTTAAGCCACATGCCACAACTGCCAGGCATTCACTTGTGAGATCAGTTATAAGCATTCTACTAGTGCAACACAAGAGTGCAGAAAAAGAAAACAAGAAGATCTCAAAAGAGCTCTCTAATAGCTTCCTGATCCTGTACCCATATACTTGCTATTCCTCATAAACAAACAAAATATACATCAAACAGAATTAAATGATCCAATCAAATGAACCCCCCCCAAAAAAAAAAAATTCCAGGACCTATAATATCTAGTCAACAAGATGTAACAACTGATTGAAACGACATTATGCTAAAACACTCGTGATACCCAATTCAGGAAGTTTGACTGACCTTTGGTGCACCAATTGCACCGGGTTTCTCTTCAATAACATTATGTTCTGGGTCAATTCTTTTCTTGATTATGTCGTGTTTCTGTATAATGAGAAAACATGGGAACGAATCAATAAAATGGATACAGGGCAAACCTAGAAAAGCCGCATCATTGTCATTTGCACAGAATCATAAGAAATTGGTTTGGTCAATAATTGAAAGTTAACCAAGATAAACACAGAAAGCTAACCATGAAGATGAACAGCTAAAGCTACTACAAGACAACCGTTGCTAACAACAGTACATACTATATCATGATGCTGCTCTCCACTAATGTCCATTGTTTCGACACTGAGTAATGAGCAGGGGAGAGCAGGGAATGTGATATCAAACTGCAATCACAAAAGAAAAAGGAAACCATAGAATTTCAGGAGCGTCACTTTTTTGGTGAACCAAGAAATCATTCAAGATAATAGAAGAGGTGATGATGCATGTGATTGTTCTTTAATTTGTTCCGTCAATAAGATATGTGAGGCTGGTATTGATGCTAATACTATAGCTGAAGAACAGATTAATGTTACATTGATGTGGAACTTTTCTCCTCTTGAAGTGTCAACTATGAGTTTTGTTTCCGTTACAGTATGCAAATATAATCCTGCAGAAAAATGAAGTGACATTAGAGAATGCCCTCCAAGTATGTCCAATTAAATACACAACATTCCCATGTTTCCTGGAAATAACGAACGCATGCAACATATTCCATATAAATAGCCCAAATAAATGAATCATGACATCTGCAACTTTAACCAGTAGCTCAGAATCCTGTATTACAATCCATGGAGTGGTGCAATATTCCACAGTCCAGTTGATAAAGACAATGTTCTAAATTTTGCAATAACTTCATTACTCAAGAAAACCATCTTTTCTCACAATCAAGGTCTGATTCAGAACAGACAAGTTATTAATGGACCAGAAAAATAGAAACGGCCTTCATAATTCTTGAGACTGACAGATAAGAAGATGGGAACCATAAAAATGCCGTTAATTGCTACAATAAAACTATGCACATACCCACCAAGCTCCAAAAGCAAAGGGAACTCTCTCCATCCCGGAATCAACTTATGCAAGTCCATCACAATTCATAGACATGCCAATACAATACCAACAGAAAGCCAGACCCCAGAGCACCAAAATCATTGAGTTCCAAGCTTCAAAAGGAAAAAAAAAATCATAATATTCACTAATTTCATGACTCCTCGACTACCAAATCAACACAATTTGGCCCCATGAGAAGAGGGAACAAAAGATCCCCGCCCCCACAAATCACGAATCAGTAAATCAAACAGTCAGTGCATGGCGAAAGGCCCGAAGATAGAAAACCTCGCCATCGCTACAACCCGGGCACAAAGATCAAGGCTTTCGTCCAACAAAACAACAACCGTAAACCACCAAAAACAGAAAACCCATAAACGATCTGCTAAGAACCCATGGCCCTCCCAGGAAAGATCAAAACTCCAAAACCCTACCCCCTCAGAACCCCAAGTATCCACAAACAGAAAAACCATGAATTTCACACCAGAAGCGATCATTGTGCCAAAAAAGATAAAAACTTGATTCACAGACAAAGATAAAGAGGGAGGGAGGGGAGTGTGGGAACTGACGGAACTCGGAGAGGAAGAGGAAGAAGATGATAAGGGAGGAGAGGAGGGTGAGGAGTCCCCCGGAGAGGGATCGGCTGTAGAAGTCATCGTTGATCTTTGGGTAGGCGTCTAGCTTCCTCAGCTTGCTCGACACCCGCTCCATCCCTCTCTCTCTCTATCTCTCTCCCGGGAACGACTACTATTCTCCTCCTCCGTTTGTCTTTTGACTCGTCCCCGACAGAGACGAAGACGGACACAGAGACGCACGCCAAGACAAAAGGGAGACGAAGAAAGTTGGGCTACGGCCGCAGCAGCAATGGAAGACGAGTCGGGACGGGACGAGACGGACCCCGTTGGGGATGCGGATTTTTTATGTTAGGTTGGACTAGGTTCTTTCCGTCTTTTCACATTACATAAATCTCCAACCCTATAATTTGTAATTACTGTTTCGCATCGACAAACGTGAAAATCTTATGCTCATGCTGGTGTAAGATTTGCCCTTTGACTACATAGTCTTGTTCGGTAATTTTGGGGCTATACTTCACTAGTGGCCCTTATAGTTGCCGTTGCCTTTGGATGGGTTTGGTGATGGAAAAGGAAAGTCTGGAATTGACATTAGGGAAATGTGCTTTGGATTCAAAACTGTGATTCATTTGCTGGCATTGATGTATGTATATTTTGTGTATGAAATAGTTGGAGCAATTAGCTCGACTCTGGCGCTATCAGTTTGGTGATTTATGCAGGATTTTCTATATCATGCAACAGCTAATCTCGGCAATTATTCCTGTGATTACATCGGCACGGCTTACTTGCCTGTTTATGTAATGTTGCCGGTTTATTGTTATAATTCCTGCTGAAAGTAGTCCAGGTCAAGTCTATGCGATTGTGCTCGTGTTATTTATTTATTTTTTAATGTGTTAACCGAATAAATTCTGTTTATTTAGGTAATAGTCATGCTTATCGAGTGCTGCAGCTGAGATTTGTTTATGTACTATGGGTGTGTAAACCTTACCGTTCGACCTAAAAGCACGTTTCCAGATGGTATCAGAGCGGTCCTAGGTTCAACCCCCCAACCAAAAATCCCAAAAATAAGGCAAGTGGCCAAAAAGAGTCCGCCTAGCGTTGATCCAAAGGCCCAGAGCCAACGATGACTGCCCGGTTCGGCTTGAGGGGGCTTGTAAGATGTAAAATATAAATCAAGCATTACCTAACAGCTTAAACTTTTAGGTCGAAGGTTTCCACAGTGGGAACATCTATCCTGAATTTTTTTATATTTGCAGGCACAATAAAAATTTTTGATTTGTGATTGATTGTTGAAAATTTAGATTTTTAATTCTCATTTTGGAAGTACATCTGACTCCTTTCTCTAATCATCGGGTCAATCACTATAATAGTGAGATTGTCTCGAGACCCCTTACGAAGCGCAACTTGCACTAAATAGTCGGCAGCAAATTGGGCGGCAGGATCAGCACAGCAGTGCTCCCGAATACTAAAGCCTTCATTATGTTTCTTGTACCACCAAGAAATCCTCCTTTTAGCCAAATCGCATACCTCCTGATTCGTCAGCACGTCCCATATGCCATCACAGGCAAGGAGGAGCATCTCATCCTCTTCAGCCCTAGTAACCGTCACAATTTGAGGATCGACAATTATGTATGGCTTCAAGAAGTTGTCTCCTACATTGAAATAAAAACTATAAGTTTCGCTTTTATAAACAGACGACTGATTATTAATATAGAATACCAATAGATCTTGAGACTGCCAGAATAGAGGAGACACGATAAGAATCGGGCTAGAAAACAACCTGACCCCGAACAGCTTCAATGCGTGCCCTCTCATCTGGACGATCGGGCTGAAAAAAAAAGACAACTTTATGTTGCACAATCCACTAAAAGAACCAAACCAACAACCTCTGTCGTACCTTGTCATGTTCTGACAACGGAATTGCACACTTTTCGCGATGTAACACAGCCCGTTAATCGCCATAGTTGGCAATAAGAATACTAGTGCCAAAGGTTACCGCTACTACAACAGTGGAACTAACAGAGTCCAGCGGGCCGCCATCTCCAGAAAGCATGGAAACTTCATTGTCCACAATCTTGAATGAACTTGAGAGCACGAACCGTATTTTCCTCGGTAAAGGTCCCCACCGTGGATCTGCTCCTCATGTAACCTTTGACTACAATAAGAACATGCTAATTAGAAAGAGACTTAAAAGATTCTATTTTTAACCAATATCAACAAGCAAACACAATCCTCCAATCAAATCAGAGAAAGAGACTTAAATCCACTCCGATCTCTACAATCACTCACCTGGTCTCTGCCGTGGCCATCAAAAAATGTTGCTTGGCAGAGCTCCTTGATGGAGGATGAATCCTCCATCGTAGAGCGATAACCACGATGCGATGCAATCCTCCATTGCAGCTCATTCTCACCCTGATAGATCGTCATGCGAGGCAAAGAAAAGGGAAGGAGTTTTTTAAATTTTTTTGTAGAAAAACATCTAATCTGCGATATTTATGTTGAAAATGAAAATATATAATATGACACGCTTTCACCTATCAGTTCGAGCTTTTAGGATAGTTGGCGACAACAGTGGTATCAGAGCAAGATATCTAGGGTTGGATTTTTTTTATCGGACTAGGGTTCTTTTCGTCTTTTCACATTTTATTAATCCCCAACCCTACAATTTGTAATCACTATTTTACATGGGCACGTGAAAATGTTATGCATATACTGGTGTAAGATTTGCCCTTTGACTATAGTCTTGTTCGGCTTGCAATTATGGGGCTATACTTCGCTAGTGGCCTCGCCACGTGCCTTATCAGGCATTCTTGCGTGTATATAAATTTATTGTGGGCCCATGATCCAGGCCCATCCCGATTTGATTATGCCATCTTGGCGTCATAGTAAGCACTAGTAGTACTAGCCTACCAACTTTGTCAGCGGAGACATGGTTGTTCAATATGCAATTCTACCAAGAACATGTTTGCTGCCGCCAAACAACAAACTATATGTGATTGGTGACTGTTACATGTATATGAAAGGGATCCACGTAACTGATCGCACTTAGTGCTATAAAGACTTGTGATTGTTATCATTGCATGATCAACTTACGGATACTTGTGGAATTATGGATCCGCTGCTTACGATAGTAAAAATCGAAGTATGAGGTCGCAAGTGTATTCTGTTCCTTCCCTCGTCATTGTGATGTTTGTAGTTTAGTCTCAAACATCGGTTGTCTGTCTGCTACTAAGGAGCAGTATATACTGTTTTGATTTTCATTGACTACTTAAATTATTTGTTTCTTAACATTTGTAACAGTAAATCGCATTTGCTTTTAGCACGGATAGTTACGGTTTCTTTCACAAGCCTCAAATTAAATGTCTTTTCACGAGGAAGAACTTAGTCCTAGCATTGCGAATCGATGATGGATATGTCAGTAATAAGATAAGACCAATGTTACAGACATTGTATGAACACCATAATGTCTCCATAACAATTTCATTGACAGATCTTCCCAAGTTTGTCCCTGATGCCAACGATTCCATGGATGACATCAGAGATATCGCCCCGTTTCCTTGGTCTTCAGTAAAGCACCTGACTCATATCTCAATGATTGAACACAAGAAATGAGTCATGGACATCCTTGAAGCACCCATAATTCAAGAAATGGGCAATCCATGGAACAGCCAGTTTTCTAGAAAGCTTGAGTGCTTGACTTCCAAGTTTCATCATGCAAATTGGAGTCAGGAGCTCTTCTGACTTGCCAAGATATCGACCTCACATTGCGGCGAGTTAACTTTGCAGATGAGTATCTTGTTTTGGCATATTCTTGTAACTCGGTATTACTAGTATGCAGTTTTCTACAATGACGCAGTGCCACAGAAGTCGACCTGATCTTTGAGGAATGTGTTCCCAATCTCACCCAAGCTGAACTCATCGTTCAAATCCTAGAGGTTTCTTCAACGTACTATCTTGTCTCTTTTTCGATCAAAATTTGGTTTGACTCTTCTGTTAATCAAGTTGTTTTGGAATTAAAAAACTTCCTGCCATGTAGAAATTGAGATTGGAACATGAGTTCAGAAAATTATTTGTGAATCTCTTGATCAATCGTATCTGTGGAGTTTTCCATACAACAATTTCCTCAGTACGAGTACTCTGACTAGATCTCAAATACATACATTCAGAGAGTGTGTCAGATCCCCAATATGAAGTACGTGGGTCCCCAGCGCAACCTTCCTGTGTCCGGCTTCATCAACGATGCTCAGGTCCTTGCACACATCCACAGAGAACCTCACGGAGATCTCACTCACAGGAATTAGACTGACCTTCTCGAATGCCAGCTGGTGCTTCTGTGGTGCTTGGTGCAACGCAGGAGGACTCGAGAAGAGGAATACCGTGTGCATGCCTTTTATTTTCCCCTTATTCCTGACCGTCACAAGGACATCAAATGTTACGTTCTGACAGGCTGCGTCTTGGATGTCAAAGGATTTGGAATCTGAGGAGGATCGACAAACGTGATTCTCATCGAGTGGGATGGCAACTAGTGCCGGTGCTTCGATGAGGGAGTGGGAAAAGTCAGTGTAGCTCAGGCCATCCCCAAATTTGTACACTGTGTCACCAGTATAGAACCGATATGTTCGTCCTGGGTAGCCGGTTGCAGGGTCTGGTCTCATATTCATGTTCGTCAAAGGAACTTTGTCCGCGAAAGATTGTGGGTACCATGTCATTGGTAGCTTTCCACCTGAAATTGACGAGATAAGCAATTTGAGCAAACGTTCGAAATGAAATGCATCAGTCAGCATAAGAGAGGTCATCTCAAGGTAAACTACGTACCTGGATTGTGCCGTCCGAATATGATGTCCCCAATAGCCGCCCCGCCCTTTTCACCCGGATAACCGACCCACATTATGCTCGTGATCTTATCGTTACTCTTTGCAAACGATATATCAAAACCACCTCCAGACATGATGATTAGTATAACTGGTCCCTTCGAGGCATTGGCGACCTCCGACACCAGCATCGGCTGCTGCCCGGGTAATAGAAGGTCAATCCTGTCCAGTGACTCTCGCTCAATGGATTGATCGGCACCCATCACCAAAACAGTTGCATCTGCTGAGGATGCTGCCTTTTTGGCATCTTCTATCTGTGCCGTGCCACAAGAGACACTCGAGCATCCAGGAACATAAGTTGTCCGAACGGAAAGTGATAATCCTTGCAAAGGCGTCACATAACCACAAGGAGTGCCTACGGATCATCAGTACACGTTAGATGGAGTCCCAGAAGAGCAACTGCCTGGGATGTGATATACAGATGACGGAATAGTAAACGGGCACTGAAATCACCTTCATAGTTTCCGATCATTGTCTTTGTGGCATTGGCATTGGGACCGATCACAGCCAAGGAATTGATTTTTCTGGGAGACAGGGGAAGTGACTTGGCTGTGTTCTTGAGCAGCACAATACCCTGCCTTGCAGCTTCTCGTGCAAGCTCCTGGTTATTCGGCGAGCAAACGTCGGCTGGGCCAAGCTTCCCATACAGTTGCTTCCTCGGGTCTCCATCAAAGAAGCCGAGCCGAATCAAGGTGGCGAAGTTATTTGAGACCGCATTGTCTACCGCCGACTCGTCCAGAAGCCCCGCATTGACAGCACCTTTGGTGTATTGCCCGAGGAAAGATCCACAGTTAAGGTCCAATCCTACATAATTAAACAACAATATCGAACTGTCGACACGATGGATAGACGAGATGTTAAGATAAAGCTAAATACCCGCCAAAATGGCTTTTGCCGCAGCTTCTTCCGGTGTTTTTGTGTAGTGCTGTGATCTGTAGTACACATCGACCGAGTCGCAGTCCGAGACAATATACCTACAGGAATCCCGTAATCAAGGGGTGGACAAAACGACACGAGAATGCAAACCTTATGAGTTACAGCGTCAATCGACATACCCATTCAATTTCCATTCACCCCGGATAATCCCATTTAGAAGGTCCGGGTCTGCACAAGTTGGCTTTCCGTTAACCTGGTTGTAAGAGCACATGATGCTCGCGACGTTGCCATCGAACACGCAGCTCCTGAACGGCGGCTGGTACGTGTCCTCCAGATCTTGTGGTGTTACCTAGCAAGGCACATGACCCTCAAACGAAATTCAGACATGCCATTGAAACGACAGGAAGGGATGATGAATTTGTCATACGATTGCGTTGAAGTGGTATCGATCGGTGCCCTTCCAGTTATCGATATCATACGCCGTGTAATGCTTACAGCAAGCAGCAACCTTGAGCTTATTCGGGCTGCCATCGTCGCTCCTCTGGAGTCCCCTAACATAATTTGCCGCATACTTGCTCGAAAGCTTCGGGTCTTCTCCAGGAGTCTCCTGGCCTCTTCCCCATCGAGGGTCACGGAATATATTAACATTTGGCGACCAGAACGTCAGTCCCGCAAGGCCGACATTGTGCATCGCCCGAGCCTCCGTCGAAACAACCTTGATCAACACCAACTTACTCTATTTAATCAATTCCATAAATCGAACATGACAGAAAAAAGGGCATCCCATTACTTCTTAACTAGAGGCGTTCATCGCTCTGATTACAGCTTTAGAAGGCTAATCGCAGATATTAACCATCATTAGGCAAGACGTTGACATCCAACACCAACTAACCACCAAACCATCCATCAGAAAAGCATTCGAGATATATTTTTCTTAAAGGTTTTGATTTATTGCTACGTCTTTGAACCTTTTTACAAGTTATTGCAACCTCAGATCCTTACAATATGGTTGGGGGTGGTATACATTGGTTTACAGCTCAAAAGGTTGAAGGAAACAAAAGCGACAATGATGAACTTCACACCCCCCACCCACAACCACTCTACTCATTTTCCTCCCCCACATTCCAACCAATAGTAATTTTTGTTAATTCGAATGAATACCAAAAAATACTCTACTTAATAATCATTAACACATGGAAGCACAGACACTTAAAACATGCAAGTATCAGTCGTATTTTTCTCCACTAACAGGGACAAAAGATGGCATCACCCAATTGGGTTTCCACAAGAAATCGATTTCCCATCTTCTTAAGAAGAAGAAGAAGACAAATCCGTGTTCTTACACCAATCAACACCAGACCCACATCCAAAATTTTAAGATAACATAATGTCATGACAAGTCCCATCGCTTCTTTCTTTTTTGGTGAATTGCCGCCTCAATCAACAGTATAATTTTTCTTTCTTTCTTTCTTTCTTAGATATGTATGTAAAGAATGTAGGTGAGATTACTGAAGCTTCACAGATTGGATTTGCGTCGTTGTATTACCTTTCCTATGGTCTGGAACAGGGTCGTGTTGAAGGAGGCCGCAGTGAGGATGACCTGTGGGAAGCTCGTGGCCCCAGGGATGAGGCTCGAGAACTGGGTCCCCGGCCCCACGTAGGATACCCCGTGCAGCGCCTCGGACCACCACTCGTAATGTGGGATCCCGAGGCGGGTGACGTTCCCGGCAGCATTTACAAGGAAGGTGACCTTCTCGTCGAGCGTGAGCCGCTTGACGAGGTCGGCCGCCCTGGCGGATACCCCCTTGGACTTGTCGCAGAACCCGAGTTGCTTGAGCCTCGGGTCGCTGTCCACGTCGCAGGCAAAAACTGGTTTCTGTTGTGCCGAGACGGGCGATGGCCGAGGAGGCACGAGGAGGATGAGGAAGAGGAGGAGGCAAGGGAAGAGGCGGTTGGGGTGTAATCTGGGCATTGTGATGTTTGTTAGCTTGTATGGGAGGGAGTGAAATGTGAAAAGTGAAAGTGTGAAGGAAACTGAGTGTTTTGTAGTTAAAATTTTCCTTTATTTTTTCAAGCTTTCTTTTCAAATTTTCATTTTGTTTTTTTTTTGGCTGTGGTTGTAAGAAAATGATTTGTTGTTTTGTAGCTGCCCGTGATCATTTGGATTGATTGGACGAATTGGAGCTTAAGACAAAAACAAAAAGAAAAAACATTGGTCCTTGAGTCCCCGACATCGACCCCTCGTATCCTGAACAACAACAACAACAACAAAAATGTTTAATCAATGCAATATAAGATTATGATCCTTCATAGCGTGTTCAACATCTTATGTTGGGCGCATGTGGCTAGGAACAATTCCTTAGTTGAAACCGTCCGAGTGACCGATATCGCGTGGTATAAGATGATCGTATCTGTTAGAAACTTATAGTGTGAGTGCGATTGATTCCGCGGGGGCTTAATTACATCTGAAAATCAGATTAAGTGATGCCTCTATGAAGGGGAGGATAGTAAATTGGGAAGCAGTCTCCCCTCATGGATTGGCTTTAGGACACCACCGGCCATTAAAAAAAAAAGTCACTTGTTTAATTCAATCAATGGTCGTGAGTGAAAAGTCGTTGGACGCAGAAACTAAACTAACAAGAAAAGAAACTTCACAGCTTCTGAAAGAGGAGGCGACACAGCTGATCGGTTTGACCTGATACATGATGGGTAAAGCCGGTGCCTCCGATTCACAAACACCGTCAAACCAATTCGCGGCACATTAACTCCTTCGTTCGCGGGCATATAACGGGGCTTGAACCGAGCAGATCATTATCAGGGTTCCGGCGGACTCTCTTGGTTAAGCCCGAGCAGCGGCAAAATCACATATCTATTCATTAAGCAACATTCCACGAGCATACGCTTAATGATCTATTCATTAAGTTGGTGGTTGTCAACATTAATTGATATCACTACCATGAGAAGAAGCATATACTAAAGATATCATAGTTGCCATTTTTTGCCGAGTTAAAAATTCAGTAATAAAGAAATTAAAAAATTTTGTTAATAATAGTCAACAACAATGGCAACATCAACAATCATTGTCAATTAATCGACATTGAGATATAAGGCGCAGTGTTCCAGTTACAATCAATGACACGGCCTACGCACCTTCATGTTGCTATAACATTATATTCCATAACTAGTAAATTGTTTATATACTACACGCAGCGACGACCATTTCATTCGGATAGTTTTCCATATGGTCACGACAAACTAATTGGTCTCGGATTCGATCCCTCTTTTTACAGGTCAGATCACGTTCCAAATGAGATAATCAGAGCTCGGTAGGAAGAAAGATGAAGATTATATCTTGTACTAAATATACTCTAGGCCAGTGACATCAGTATCCAAAAGTTATAGTACTTCAAATTGCCATTTAGAAGTTACTAAAGTACTTTAAGGAAGAAGAAAAAAAAAAAGAATTGAGGAAGAATGACATGCGATAACAAATACCATTTTGGGTGGCTCATCGTATTAGGTAATTGCTCACCGAGGAACTCACGCTTACAAATTCTGCAATTGGGTTTATTTAAAGATTTCAATGGATGAATTATAGGGTACCCCTTCATCCGATTGCCAACTCCATTGAGCAAAATAATATTTAGGAACACGAACATATCATGAGACGCGTTCAAAAGCGATGGGGGGCTGACACCGAACGCGATGAAGCCCAAGACAGATCGAATGTGACCCCGGATGGCGTTCAGCCTACATGTATCGCCATTACCAACTTTTGCTCGACAATAACTTGCCGGGAGGATTTGTAGGCCTTTTTTTATTTTTAGAGCGATAATGCTACTAATTTCTACAAACAAGAAAAGGGTCCTTTTCTTCTCCTTTTTTTTTCTTAGAGAAGAGGGAAAAATGATCACATGAAGGATGCCTTGACTTTGAAGCTAAAAAAATAACTATTTTATTACAACATGGGAGGTTCTCATTGAATGAGATCAAAAGAGGCCATCAGAAACTGGATCATTTTTTCAAAACCAACCGCATAAACAATTGCACCAAGTTTTGTTACAATTAAAATGGTTCAGACTAGCCTTTTTTTAATACAGTGAGCGATCGAGCCCAACTTCCTTAAATTCCGTAACAATATTGTCTATGGTTGACTTCCTAGGTTTGATGAAGATAGATAGATGCACATGAACCCAACATTATATCATTATTTGAAAAAAGAACTGGGTGGTGCATTTTTAAAATTTCCAAGATTTTAATCCGATATAAATGAGAAACTGAATTCCCAATACTTCGATTCACTCGATGCAGGTGATCTGAAAGAGCATCGAGTTATAAGAGAAATTTTATGGCCTCTCTGTTCGAAATTCGGAGGCGCCAGCCCGAGCTCATCCGTCCCGCCTGTCCGGACACCCAGTGAGTTCAAGAACCTTTCCGACAATCGACGACCAGGATGCCTTGAGATTCCAAATAAGGATCCTGCTTGTCTATGGGTCTGATGTAGGGACGTCGTTGGATCCCATGAGGCTCGTGAGAGATGGCCTGGCCAAGGCCCTCGTGTTCTACTACCCTCTCGCTGGAAGGCTGAGGGAGCGGTCCCAGCGGAAACTAGTGGTGGAATGCACCGGGGAGGGCGTCCTTTTTGTCGAGGGCGATGCCGACTTTTCCGTCGATCGGTTACATGATGAGCCCTTTGGTTCGGCACCTTACTTCAGTGAGCTGGTTTCATGATGTCCTGAATCAGAAGGTTTCTTGGGGCCCGTTAATGCTCATTCAGGTAACTCGCCTCGCCTGCGGCGGGGTTCACTGTTGGGATAAGGGTGAACCATGCGATGCTCGATGCATCGGGTCTTGGCAGTTCCTGAAAGCAGTGGCCGAGATGGGTAAAGGAGCACAGGTTCCCTCGGTTCTTCCGATCTGGCGAAGAGAGCTTCTTTCTGCGAGGGTCCCTCCTCGAGTGACGCACGTGCATCCCACTTATGATTACAAAGAGTATGATGAGCAGTGGCGCCAAAAAGGGGATATTATAAGAGCGCTCGGCTTTCTTATCTCAAAATCCTTCTTCTTCGGACCCACGGAACTGACTGCGATTCGAAGATCCCTCCCCCAACGACTAAGGAATTGTTCAACTTATGTGGTGCTAGCTTCATTCCTTTGGAGGTCTCGAACGATTGCTTTCAACCTTAACGCGGAAGATGAGGTCGGTTTCGTGACTGTGGGGGACGTTCGGACCAAAGTCAATCCTCCTCTGCCCAAGGGATACTACGGAAATGCCATCATCTCATCCTGCGCCATCACAAACCGCTGGCCGGCTCTGCGGCAACCCACTTGAATATACAATAGATCTGGTGATGGGCACAAAGGCTCGCATAACGGATGAGTACGTCAGGTCGTTCACCGATTTGATGGTGGAAAGGGGAAAGCCACCGGTCACAGCCATTTGGATTCTACCTCGTGACCGACCTGACAAAATCGTCCGATATTTGCTGCCAATTTTGGATGGGGAAAGCCGGTGCTTACCATTCCAGATGAGATCAAAACGCCGGAGAACTCGATCGGGGATGTTAACTTCTTCAGCCGCGTGAGGGGACGCCGACCAAGTGGATCGCGTCGCGGTATCCATGCACTTGCCGGAGCAAGCAATGAAAAGGCCTGAGTCACCAGATAGACAATCTCAAGGTCACAGCCTCGTCTAATTTGTAAAAGTCACCCAAAAAGATTGCTTATGGTTCCGACCCGATTCCTCGGGCATCCTTAGATCTCTGCTCAAATAAGTTCTCCATGTTACTGGTCGACTTCTCCATCTGTGAATTTCTATCCAATCATTTTATGAAGTTGACTTCACCAGAGCACAATATAATTAAGTTTCCTACATGAACATAAGTAATAAATAAATGAGCATATGCCCACACCATAATTCTAATTCTAATTCTAAGATTGGGTGGAAAATTCTACATCAAATTAATTTAGTCTTTTAGCTACACTTCAAATAAACATAGTTTGTAATGTGGGCTCCCCTAGATTCGGTTCCATTCTAAAATATAATTTTTATATGTAAAGAAAAAATAAAGAAGACTAACAAAGATATTAATTTTATGTTACACGTCATTTAGAGATTTAGAACACGCCATTAAATTTGGGTCAGGAGCAAAATGAAATAATTAATAATAAAATGGATGGATGCATATCCAAACAACACAAAAAAAAAAAGGACCAACTTGCTTTTCCACAAATTTTTTTCTTTCTCGGTGGAGTTTAAACACATTTATGTTTAAGTTTAAATGATTGACTAAACCGAGGAATTTGAGTATCAACCTAGTAACAATGCTAACAAAGACATCAGGGTCAATGAATCCATCATTTTCTGAGTTAGTTAGAGAGATTGGAACGTGCAATTGAATGTCAACTCTCTTCCCGAACAAAGATTCCAAGCCATGATAGTCGTGGAGAATACTTTGGCCTTACTCAGTAATTTCTTTCTCACTAGTTCATGCCCTGTTACCTGTTAAACTATATAATATATAACCAAGCATCACCTAACAATTTAAGCTTTATGGTAAAATAGTAAGGTTTCTATAGCCACCTAGTAACAATGCTAAGAAATATATCAGGGTCAATGCTCAAATGTGGCGGCTCCACGATTGGAGTTCGAACAAACCATGCTGTGATGGACGCATCAGGATTAGGCCAGTTCCTCCAAGCAGTGGTAGAGATGGCTCGAGGAGCAGCGGCTCCTTCTCTGCTTCCAGTCTGGAAAAGAGAGCTCCTCTCTCGAGGGACCCTCCTCGAGTGACCTACAAGCATCCCAATCTTGATTACGACGAATGTGAGGAGCTTGGAAGGCAAAGGTGGCCACGCAAATGCGCTTGGCAGCTTGATTTCTAGGTCGTTCTTCTTTGGATCTCCAGAACTGGCTGCAATCCAGAGATCTCTCCCTGAAGGCCTACAAAATTGTTCCACCTTTGAGATGCTGGCCTCGTTCATTTGGAGATCTGGAGTGATCGTTTTCAATCTTGACCGTGAAGAAGAGGTTGCTATTATGATTGTCATGGACATTCGAAGAACAGTGAATCCACCACTCCCCAAGGGATACTACAGCAATGCCTTAATTCACACTTGTGCTCTCACTACTGCGGGTGCACTCCGTGCAAATCCTCTTGAATATGCCATATCACTGGTGAGAAAGGCTAAATTCACTGTCGCTGACAGAATTTGTGAGATCCTATACCGACCTTGCTGTGAAGACAGATAAACCATTTCCTGCCCCACCATCTTTACAAGTACCAGCACAGATTTTGGAGTGGGAAAACCAGTGTTTGCGATCCCCGACGCAATCATACTTCCCGAGGGCTCAACCAGAGGAGTGGACTACTACACACCAGAGAGGCAACGAGACGGAGAGGAGCAGGTCATGGTTCTGATGAACATGCCAGCAAGAGCGATGGAAAGAATCGCAGGCCTAATGGATGACCTTAAAATCATCGAATCATCTCGTATTGTGATTACCTGTTCTACTAGATGTTTGATTGAAATGCACCGCGTAATAAAGCTAAGGTTTATGTCATTCCATCATACGTTGGTGAGGGAGATTCAACTATCCCCTTTGAACTACTAGCATGCATATTTCTGCTCCTTCATAAGATATAAAAAATCTATTAAAGGGATAAACCGCCTTTAAGCACACATTAACCCGTTGCGCGAATGATGATCATAATTCGACCTCCCATCCTGAGGAATAAATGAATATATAAGAGAGAGGATCTAAATCTTCTAAGAAATCTGAGGGAACCTCTTTTCATTCGCTGCCCACGTGGCAAAACTGAAAATTAAGGCCCCGGGATCCAGATATCGGGTGAGTTTTACATTCAATCGAGGCGTGGTATACAAAAAACTTGAAAAACACTGGCGGAGTATATTCGGTGGGGAAGGGTTGACAAATCATCAAATCGGCTAAGGTCTCGGTTTATATAGAGTCGATCAGAGAGGCCCTCGGGTTGTGGATAGAAATATATCACAGATCAAAGCCCCTGGCATAACTCGTTCGAGTACAGTGCACGTCATGCCATTAGCTTCTCCACAATTTCTTCATTGTATCACGTCTTTTGTAAAGCTCATCAGTCCACTAGCTGTTGAAAAGAATTCAAAATTTTGATCAGAAAATACCTGACTTACAAAACTCGCAACTCCGACCCTCGAAAACTTCCATTTGTCAAGACTGCTTCTCTTAACCACCCCACACCCGCAAGTGCCGTGTCTAAACTGCTCTAAATCTCCATAGGCTCGAGACTATTTCTGTGAAAAAGACATGACAAGAACTACTTATCTTGTCGATGGGTTAGCAACTGGTTACTGCAATCCAGAACAGGTGTTGGCGATTCTTTGACCTCAAGATCACCTCGTTAAACGCACCGTGGACACTTAGTTCCTCACACGCTCTCAAGCACGATCAAGGTCACACTCAGCCCTTGACACCACTCCCCACCACGCAGATTGCAAAGAAGTAAGAACCAGGCGATCACGTTATCAGCTTGCGTAATCCTTCGACTCCACAAAGCTGTTCACTACAGATCACTGACTTTTGGACAACCACTCAGACTTACAAAGGCAATTTTGGTCTGAAAGCCTAGTCTGAAATTTAATAGGAGAAATTTTCATGGTAGAGATCCAGATTCATTAGGACAAACCAGGTGATTTGTTTCACTAAAGAGTGCTACAATGTGAACACAGCAGATGTCTAGCTCAAACGGATCACTATGCGTTCGAGGAGGTAAGTTCTCAAACGGTAACTTCCCTTAGAACAAATTGGCATTTATAGAAGATTTACTAAAGTACTTCTTTAAGGAAGAGAAGGAAAAAAAAAAAAGAATTCGCTACACAAGCAGAAAGAATGACATGCGATAATAAATAGCATTAATGCAAAACTAATCACACACACACACACACACACACGGTGGCCGGAGCGATCTCTACACAATGCGGCTTAACACTCACAAGCTCCTCTACTCACACAAAGAACTTCCGCACCACATCTCTACTCATCAGAAATAGAGGTCTCTAGATCTCTCAGTAAGTAAATGAGCACACACGACAAACTATACAAATCGACAGGCTTTACCCCTTCATTCCGATTGCCAAACTCCATTGAGCTAAATAATATTTAGGAACACGAACATATCATGAAGAACGCGTTTCAAAAGCGATGGGGTGGACTGACACCTAACGCGATGAAAGCCCAAGACAAGATCGAATGGTACCCCGCATGCGTTCAGCCTAACATGTATCGCCATTACCAAACTTTTTGCTCCGACAATAACTTGCCGGTAGGAGTTTGTAAGGACATTTTTTTTAGAGCGATAATACTACTAATTTTCTACAAACAAGAAAAGGGTTTCTTTTCCCTTCTCCTTTTTTTCTTAGAGAAGAGGGAAAAAACTGATCACATGAAGGATGCCTTGACTTTTGAAGCTAAAAAAATAAACTTTTTTATTACGAGCATGGAAGGTTACTCAATTGAATTAAGATCAAAAGAGGCCCATCCAGAAACTGGATCATTTTTTGCAAAAACCAACCGCAATAAACAATTGCTACCAAGTTTTTGTAACAATTAAAAAATGGTTTCAGTACTAGCCTTCTTTTTTATACCGTGAGTGATCGTAGCCCAACTTCCTTAAATTCCGTAAACAGTATTGTCCTATCCGTTGACTTCCTAGGCTTGATGAACGATAGATAGATGCACATGAAACCCGACAATATATCATTATTTGAAAAAAAGAAGTGGGTGGTGCATTTTTTTAATTTTCCCAAGATTTTGATCCGAATAATAAAAGAGAAAGCAGAATTCCCAATACTGTCGATTCCACGTCGATGCAGGTGAATCTTGGAAAGAGCATCGAGTTATAAGGGAGTGGGTTTAGTAAGAAATTTTATGGCCCTCCTCTGTTCGAAACTCGTAAGGCGCCAGCCCGAGCTCATCCCGTCCTGCCTGTCCGACGCCCAGTGAGTTCAATAACCTTTCCGAGACATCGACTGAACAGGATGCCTTGAAATCCAAACAAGTGTCCTGCTTGTCTACTGGGTCCCTGACGTAGGGACGTCATTGTATCCCGTGAGGTATCGTGAGAAGATGGCCCATGGCCAAGCCCTCGTGTTCTACCTATCCCCTCTGCCTGGAAAGGCCTGAGGTGAGCGCTCCCCAGCGAAAACTAGTGGTGGGAATGGCACCGGGGAGGGGCCGTCCTTTTTGTCGAGGGTGATGCCCTGACTTTTTCCGTCGATCGGTTACATTGATGAGCCCTTTGGTTTCGCACCTTACTTCCGTGAGCTGGTTCATGATTCCCCTGAAATCATAAGGTTCCTTAGGGGGGGGGCCGTTAATGCTCATCTCATGGGTAACTTCCGCCTCGCCTGCGGCGGTTTCAACAGTTGGATAAGGATGAACCATGCGGAGATGCACGATGGATCGGAGTCTTGGGCAGTTCCTGAAAGCAGTGGCCGAGATGGGTAATAGGAGCACCCGTTCCCACGGTTCTTTTCCGATCACTGGGCGAAGAGAGCTTCTTTCTGCGAGGGTCCCTCCTCGGGTGACGCACGTGCATCATCGCTTATGATTACAAAGAGTATGATGAGCATTGGCGCCAAAAAGGGGATATTATAAGGAGAAGCTCTGGCTTTGTTATCTCAAAATCCTTCTTCTTCTTGGACCCCACGAACTGACTGCAGATTCGGAGAATCCCTCCCTCCCCCAACCCGACTAAGGAATTGTTCAATCATATGTGGAGCTAGCTTCGTTCCTTTGGAGGTCTCGAACGATTGCTTTCAACTTTAAAACCGCGAAGGATGAGGTCGGTGTTCGTGACTCTGGTGGACGTTTCGAACCAATGTCAATCCTCCTCTGCCCAAGGGATACTACGGAACTGCCATCATCTCATTCACTGCGCCATCACAACCGCTGGTCCGGCCTCTGCGAGCAACCCACATTGAATATACAATAGATCTGGTGATGGCCACAAAGGCTCGCATAAAACGGATGAGTACGTCAGTCGTTCACCGATTTTATGGTGGAAAGGGGAAAGCCCACCTACAACAAGCATTTGGATACAATACCTCGTGACCGACCTGACAAAATCGCCAGTATCTGCGGAGGCCCAATTTTTTGGATGGTGGAAAGCCAGTGCTTACCATCCCAAATGAGGTCAACACCGCCGGAGAAACTCGATCGGGGATGTTAACATTCTTCAGCCCGCGTGAGGAACGCGACCAAGTGGAGCGCGTCGCGGTATCCATGCACTTGGCCGGAGCAAGCAATGAAAAGGCTGATTCACCAGATAGACAATCTCAAGTGTCACAGCCTCGTCTAATTTGTAAAAGTCACGCCAAAAAGATTGCTTATGGTTCCTACTATTCCTCGGGCATCCTTAGATCTCTGCCTCAAATAAGTTTCTCCCATGTTATACTGGTCCGACTTCTCCATCTGTGAAATTTTCTATCCAATCATTTTATGAAGTTGACTTCACCATAGACACAATATAATTAAGTTTCCCATACCTGAACTATAAGTAATAAATAAATGAGTCAATATGCCCACAAACCATAATTCTAATTCTAATTCCTAAGATTGGGTGGAAAATTCTACATCAAATTAATTTAGTTTTTTTAGCTACACTTCAAATAAACATAGGTTGATTAATTTGAAGTGTAGCAAAAAATAAAGAAGATTTGATTGACTATAGCTAGAATTTAGTACTAACAAAGATATTAATTTTATGTACACCATCATTTAGAGATTATAGAACAGACGCCATTTAAATTTGGGTCCAGGAGCAAAATTAAATAATTAATAATAGAAGGGAAGTGAATGCATATCCAAACAACACATAAAAAAAAAAGGACCAACTTGGTTTTCCACAAATAGTTTCTTTTTCGGTGGAGTTTAAAACACAATTATGTTTAAAGTTTAAGTGATTAGACTAAAAACCGAGGAGGAAAGACGTCATTTGAGTATCACATAGTAACAATGCTAACAAAGACATCAGGTCAATGAATACTCATCATTTTCTGAGTATGTTAGAGAGATTGGAATGTGCAATTGAATGTCAACGTGCTCTTCCAGAAGGAAAGGATTCCAAGCCATGATAGACGTGGAGACTACTTCTGGCCTTACTCAATAATTTCTTTCTCACTTGCCTTTTAAACTATATAATAAAAAGAACCAAGCATCACCTAACAACTTAAGCTTTTTGTAAAAACAGTAAGGTTTCTATAGCCAAGTTTTCTATAGCCACCTATTAACAATGCTAAGAAATATATTCAGGGTCAATGCTCAAATGTGGCGGCTTCACGATTGGGAGTTCGAACAAACCATGCTGTGATGGACGCATCTAGATAAGGCCAGTTCCTCCAAGCAGTGGTAGAGATGGCTCGAGGAGCAGCTGCTCCTTCTCTGCTTCCAGTCTGGAAAAGAGAGCTCCTCTCTACGCAGGGACCCTCCTCGTGTGACCTACAAGCATCCCAATCTTTGATTACGGACGAATATGAGGAGCTTGGAAGGCAAAGGTGGCCAACCCGAATGCGCTTGGCAAGCTTTATTTCTAGGTCGTTCTTCTTTGGATCTCCAGAACTGGCTGAAATCCAGAGATCTCTCCCTGAAGGTCTAACAAAATTGTTCCACCTTTGAGGTGCTGGCCCTCGATCATTTGGAGATCTAGAGTTGATCCGCTTTCGATCCTTGAACGCGAAGAAAGAGGTTGCTATTATGATTGTCAAGGTCATTCGAAGAACAGTGAATCCACACATTTCCCAGGGGATACTAACGGCAATGCCTTAATTCACACTTGTGGCTCTCACTAAACCGCGGGTGCAAACTCCGTGCAAATCCTCTTGAATATGCCATATCACTGGTGAGAGAGTGCTAAATTCACTGTCTGTGACGAATTTGTGGAGATCCTATACCGACCTTAGCTGTGAAGACAGATGAAAACCATTTCCTGCCCCGCCATCTTTCTACGTTGTGGAGCGACCCTGACAAAAACGGCATGGTACCGGCACAGATTTTGGAGTGGGAAAACCATTGTTTGCGATCCCCCGACGCAATCATACTTCCCCAGGGCTCAACCGAAGGATTTGACTACTACACACCAAGCTATGCAACGAGACGGAGAAGGAGCAGGTCATCGGTTCCGATGAACATGCCGGCAAGAGCGATGGAAAGAATCGCACGCCTAATGGGGATGACCTTAAAATCATGCGAATCATCTCGTCTGTGATAACCTTTCTACTAAATTTTTGATTGAAATGCACTGCGTAATAAGGCAAAGTTAATGTCATTCCATCATACGTTATGAGAATCAAACTATCCCCTGTGAACTACTAGCAAGCATATTTCTGCTCCTTCATTCTCTTAAGATTTATGAAGTGGGGAATGGATCATTAAAATGTGGCCACAAATAGGGCTAATAACACTCACCGAAACAAGGACTTAATTAGACAATGAAAGATATAACTTTTCTTATTATCTTTATTAGTTTTGTGATCTTGGTAAAATGCGAATATACTTTTTGTAAATTTCTATTTACTTCATAACTTTTTTCTTTAGGAATAATAGTGTTTAGTTTGGTAAGTATATCTAAATATTTTGTAAACGCTCTTCATCCATTAAGGAATGAGTCAAAGGCACGGTCCACAGAAGTCCTTTTAACAAAATGTGGAATGGTTGCCGACAATCGTTTTTCTAAGTTTGAATCCTCTTTAGAACACTCTTATCATAGATGAGAAACTCTGGCTAAGAAGATAAAGCAGTTTGGTAAAATGTTAAGGATAATACAAAATGGGAAGCCCACCCTCCTCCTCCTATAAACAGGAGTTGGCATCAAATTTTTTGAATCGACCCCCGAGGTGAAGTTAGCCCACTGAATAGATGAAGTAAATTCCACGTCATGGTAATCGAGGTTAATTCGAAATCAGCGACAGTGAGAATTGGTAAAAAAAACAAGAAAAAGAAAAAGAAAGGGAAATGGAACAATGAAAAATGTCATTCGATGCATCCTTTTCCTTACATCTAAACGGTGGGGACGAGGTATCTAAAGACAATTGAGCCAAAAGAAGAAGGTAAAATATATGTGTCGTTTAGTGGAGGAAATTCCCATGGAATTGATTACTATTATTTGGTGTGTTACGAAGAATTACGAGAGAATTTAACTAATGAATACCACTAGCAATTAAAAAAAAAACGGTTTTTTTCCTGTTTTTCTATTCTATGACATCATGTGAATTGGCAAAAACTGTTGGAAGGTCCAAAATGGCTTTTTCACATTTATAAGTCCCAACACGCAATACTTTTTCTATGACCTGTTTTTCACTAATGTGTCGCCCTTTCTAGGCTGCCCATTTCGCTTTCCAGGGTTTGGCTACCATACCACTAAATCTATTTCTATTCTATAATTTTTATTTGCCCATTGCTACCTTTCCTTGGCCTAAGAATGCTGCTTCTGGGGATATACAACTCGCTTGAAAACCGATTCTCTTCGTATACCATCATTGCATAAATCTATGAGAAATTGGAATCAGTAAGTTAACAGATAAATAAATATAGCGTGTCGGGAATTCGATAACATTGCCGATGTTATTTTTACAGCCAGAAGTAGTTGATATTGAGTTTAGATATGTGTGGGGTGGGATTTGAACTCGTCGTCATCGATATTTAAAGAATCTCTACCGGCAGTAGAGGTCGAAAAACATATGAAATGCAAAATCTAGGAGAGAATTTTCGTTAACAATACATACAAAAATCTATTTTGAGATACCGCCTTAATCACACGTTAACCCGTTGCGCGAATGATGATATCTTTCATGGAAGTAATATGCATCGCTTGATATCATATTCGACATCTTGACTGAATAAGAGTTGGTTAAAAATCTATTGTCGATTACAGACCAGATTAAATCGAGCGAAAAGAAAACAAGAGAAAACACAAACACCCTGGATTTTACGTGGTTCGGGCCCAAGATAAGCCTACATGTTCACGGGCAGAGAGTAATTCTATTTAATTCAAGATGCCGTCGTCCCCATCTGTCCTTACAGTCCTCACTTTAACTCTTTACAAACCCACAAGTAACACCTAGGTCATAGAAAATTTCACATCTAGGTCCCTAAACTTTGGGTCGGGTCATAATTCAAAGTTCGGCCAAATGTAATAATTCAAAGTTCATTTAAACTAAATCATCCACCTTGACTTGAATTTTCCCACATTATCAGGAAACTCACAAGAATAACATCCTCTGGCCAGTTCTTAGCCCTAAGGGCACTGGGGATATGCGAATGTATTCATCCAAGTCCAAGCTTATGCTTGAAACTGTTTTCTGCAGGCAGTGGGCTTAGTCAACAATATCTGCTGGATTATCTTATGTGGCAATACTTGTCACTCTATTGGAGAATACATGTTTTTACTCAATAACAATCCCTAATGGAAAATTTAAGTTCTAACATCAATATGCCTTCTGATCATTTTATGATAGACCCCGGGTTCTTCGCTAAAACATAATGCACTTTGACTGTCACAGTAAATAGCAGGTTTCTGC
>JARUPY010000413.1:0-116653 GCA_029817715.1 Melastoma dodecandrum | reverse complement strand
AGGCACAGCTGGGAGGAAAGCCGAGGTGTAGAGTACCCATTTTCTTGCCTTTTGCTTTTGCCTTTCTGGTTTCTGGTTTTTTTTTAATTGTTGATGTTTTCAATTACCTGGGTATATTATGGTAAGAGTGTTGTTCCTTAGATTTGAGTTGATTTGTTGATCATTATTTTAAGTTTTGATGTTTGTCAATTTCCTGGGGTATGTTTATAGTAAGAGTGTCGTCCTTAGATTTGAGTTGATTGTTGATAACCTGAGAGTTCCTCAACAAAGATGCCCTCCATAAGCTTTACCGTTACATCTCAGAATAAGTATAGCATTAGCCGCGAGTAGTTGACAAACACGTTGGTATGGCTCGCAGGGGAATCTCTTCTCCTTCTGTGACGGAACTGGGTTTCAACATGTGCATAAAGTTGGCGCGAACTGTCGGGTCAACGAGGAACTCCCATAAGTGGGGGAGCTATGAACATTCCGCTGTTTCTGCAGGCGTTTATAGGATCGGGGGCCTTCATCTTGCGGGAGGGTCTCTTAGACTGCGGACGGGGACTGGTCCAGCGGATCCCTGAGACCGGTTAGTTTGATGTCTGGGAGTTTGTGTCAGTGGAGAGATGAAACAGGAAGTAGAAAGAGGGAAGCAGATGGATACCTTGCGTTTGTGATCTTTCTTAGTGGGTCGGCACCTGAGACACCATCCGATTGATAAGTTTATTAAAATGGAACTCGCCCGGAGAACTTACTAATTCTGAGGGACAAGAGTGGTTGGGACATAATTGGGAAGGCCATGTTCTGAAATAGTTGTTGCCCTCCAAAAGCGGACAGGCTCAGGACATAAACGCCCTATTCCTGATCTCCATGAGGCGTAGGCTGATCAAGATATGATTTTCTGTAAACGAGTAACAATAAGGACGACCAATATGCATGTAAAAGGTCTAGCACACGGCCGTTGCGAGCAGTGTGGGTTTGTACTAATGGAATGACAGTGCGGAGCACCCATTGCTTCCATGTAAAGGTCTGTCGGTCAATGGATGTGCCTTCCGCCTCTTTATACTGAAGCCTGCATTTGTGGAAGCACCATTGCATTACGGCCAGAATAGCAAAGCTCCGATGTAAAATTAAACCAGACAAAAGAAGTCAACAATTTTGATCTTAACATAAATCTAAATTTTAGAGGGACAAAACTAAAGCTTTGACATTCCTGTTCAGTACGAATTTGGTTAACCAACTAAGTTTCAGCAGCTACATTTTTCTCAAGTGAAGGATGGTAAATATTGCAACAACTATCAAGAACAATTTGATGATTTGATCAAGGATTTGGGAATTCGATAGGAGATTAGACGTCATTGTATAGAAGAACAACACAGAAAAAAAAAAAACCTGCTTATGGAGATTCGAAAGAGTGCAATATGTCCTCCTTCCTCAGCTCAAGGATGCTGCTGCCAAGCAAAGAGCTTTAGTTGGGAGACTTTTGGCTTCAAATTAAGCCTGGTTGAAAGAAATTACTAGAATCAACATGCATGAGCCACCAATGAGAAGGAGCAAAGTGGTCAACAATTAACAGAACTAACTGTGCCCAAAACCACATGCCAAATTAAACCAATTTCTGATCTGCAGATGGAAAATAAAATGGGGCAGAAAGGTTCTTTACCCAGAATGTGGATTGATTACATAATGAAAAACATAATACAATATAACTCTGAAATCAAACTGTTACTGTCTAAGAACAGAAGAGGTGGCGTCCCTTTTGAAAAGCTAGTCACTTCACTACATGAGAAACTAACCAAAGCGCAAAAATAAGGAATTAAGATTTGCCAAACTCAAATTAAACAACACAAAAAAATGTGAATGACATGTGTGAAACAATACGATAAGACTCCCCCAATGTACCATTCCTGATCCCAACTATACAATTATATCATATAATAGAACAATGTATCGATGCCCTAAATACACAAATGCAAAAACCAAAACCCCCAAGTTTCTGCAGTGTATTTCTCAATCCGTTTTGATGGTAACGCAACCCAATCAGATGAGCTCTCCGCTTTGTACCGTTTGGTCAAGACGCATATGTTCTCAAATACACTCGAAGCTGAAAAATCAGACCAAAGGTATACGCATTAAAATGAAGGGACCATCATCCCTTTATGAATATCTGATCTAGAAAACAATTTTATACATACTAATTTGAAGGAAGGCCAAGAGTGGAAGCATAATCTGGGGATTGGGATAGGAGGCGCAAGCAGCTCCAACCAAAATACCAGGAGCTATAGGATCACCAGAGCCCAAAGCATTTCCCTCCAACTATTTTTGCAGAATCGACGCAGGTACCTGGTACTCTTAACTCGGCTTTTCTCTCCAGCAATCCTAGAAAACCATAAGATAACGAAACCATTAAAACTTTTTTCGTAAAGCCCACTCAGTTATAAAGAGCTTTCAGCGAACTAAAAAACCTTCATCTGGTCAATCAGAAAAACCACCATAAGCGGTAATAACGTGACTCAATTATCCCCTTTTAAGCTTCAGCTAAGACCTGAGAAAGCAAACGCCCACGTAAAAGAAATAGTCATAGTGTAAGCTGAAATGAAAAGAAGATTCCAGAAGAAACAGATCAGTTTTGAAAAATCCCAACCTCGTAATCATTTCTCTCTTGGCTGTTTTTTTGTTTTGTGGAAGAGAACCATTGATATGGCAACGATTTCTTTCAACTTCATGCCTGGCCATAGTGTAACTTTTCCTAAATAAACACACAATGTGTTTCTTTTCTTCAATGAGTTCATAAAGGTAACATCCCATTCTATATTATTGTAAAAAAAAAGAACTAAAATTTGCAGAACCTTGACCAAGATGAAGACACTGCAGCATCCCCCTTAAGAATAGGCTCCTGCAGCTACCAAGGCCCTAAAGAAACGCATATATAAGAAAACCATGGTTAGTTTGATGTTCCCTTATTTAAAGTTAGTGTGTTTAGAATTATAAAATATGGCTCACAAGAAATAACACTGGAATAGAGAACCATCAATATTTCCTCCACTGTACGAGAAGAAGGAAACATGCCCGCAATCACCATGAAAGCGAAGATCAATCCGTTTTTCACATAACTCGAATAGCTTATCGGTCTCCATCCATCATTGGACCCATCCCTAGAAAACACCAGGTACCAAAGAATATTAAAGACACCAAAAGACGATAGGATGAATTCCTCCAGAAGCCAGGGAATTGCAAAGACAATCCACAATGGCAAGGATAAAATTAATTCCAAAATTAGGAGGGTTATACCCTACAGGAATCAGTTAAGTAAACTTGTTTGAACTCCTCAACCTAATATTTTTTCCATGATATTGACAGTCTGCCACACATCAAACAGAAAATTAACATACAGAGCAGTGAGTCAGTGTAACCCAGTTGAATTCTGTTAATATCTCCCCACAGAAAATAATCCTAAAAAAAATAAATATCCCAAACTAGATGGCTTACCTTGTTTTTTCTTGGCGAAGGCAATAATTCCCCCCTTTTTGAGGAACACCATTTTTTCACACCCCTCCACCTGTTATGAAACGACAATCCCAAATTACTAATAATTAAAAAACCCCCTTATAGCATCAAGTTCTTTCACAGGAAGGGTATCGTTTACCCATGGAAGAGCCTTGAAAGGTTTCATCCCTCCTGGCAAAAAATCGTGGAAGGGAAGACCATTGTCCAAGTGATCTGAAAACAATGAAAACATCCTTCAACACACCAAAAAAAAAACAAGTTGTAACTAATTCAACATCTCCTCTTTCAAAATATAAATATCCCCAAGCTTGAGGATAGCACCACACATCACCAAACAAATAAACAGTTGTAACAAATTCAAACATCTCCTCTTTCCAAAAATTTATATTCAAGTATTGAAGATAAGCAAACCACATCTAAGCCCTCAAACCAGCCGGCTATGGGGCCCCGCACATTTTCCTATCAGCATCATTTTATATCCAATTAAACATCTAAATTTTTTTTCGTTATTCCATGTTCCAACATTAAACACCAGCCAGCTCCCCATTGAAACCAGAATCACCCACTTGAAGACCTCATAAGCCCTTGCCAACACATTTGCCTCCCCCTCCCCTCAACCCCCAAATCCACATCAACCAGAAAAACCCTGCATAAGCTACCTAACTAAACAATGTCACACATCCCAACAAAATATAAAGCAAATAAAAACCCCCTTCTCATCGGAATGTGGGCCGCTTCTTCGAACAGGTGACGCGACGAACGCCCCGGCCCAAGGAGTGCGGCCCCCAATCCTCCAGTAAGTGCATACACCTACCGAAGAAAAAAATTCCCTCAATAATTTACCAAGCATTGGGTAACCCCCAAAAACTCAAAAAAACGCCACAAGTATCCCCATAACCAAAACAACAAATAAATAATTTTCGCCTTCCCCAACTTAAAAATACAGAGCGAAAAAAAAAATCAACCTCCCGCGAGATTGCCCATCGTGCTTCCCCAGTGAAATCCTTTTCTCGCCGCTACTTCTTACTCCTGCGGGAGTGGAATCTGGGTTTTCTCGGCATACCCCCCATTATATCCTTCGCGTCCCATCTCCAAATCCGGAAAAAACCTAAAATTCGAAAATCAGGAAAACCATCCGTGGATTTTCCGATTATGGTTTTTTTAGGTTTTCAGGACAGCCCCCCCTCAGGCTCGGTCCCGGTCCCGTAAGTCGCTGTTTTCCCGTTCGGCTTACATTAAATGATATACCGGTTTTGACTCGACCGGGAATGGATGGACCCGTTTAACCACCCGGATACTGCCGGCAAGGAAAGAGTTGGGGGGAGGAATAAAACCGAGTACCAAATAATATCACAGATATTTTATATTGAATATGGGGGAAACGAAATGTTTGAGTGGATTGGTTCGATGTCCGAATGTCCAAAGTGAACCGTGATCAAAACCTTTACCACGTCCCGTAACAAAAAGACCCCCCCTAAGTTTTTGTCCCCCCGCGTTTAAAATGCGGTAAAGATTTAACTCAAGGGCTAATTTCTACATAAACAAACAATGCGGGAATGAATGGGGGGATAAAATGTAAATGTTCCTTAACATGTCGTATTGCATGTGCCCGTATGATCAAGGGATCAATAAAATTATGATTCACTACGTGCAAAAAATTTTTTCAATCCACGCACCCAAAAAAAAAAAAAAAGTCATAACAAAAAAACACTATCTCGGGAGAAAATTAAATAAACGAAGATAACATTGGAACACCCAAGTGCATATGTCCCCCTATCTAAAAGGTGTTCAAAAAAACACAAAAACACCCTAAAAAAGAGGAGTAGCCCGGAGTTTATTAGACCTACATTAGCGAGTAGTTTTTTTTTTGTCTAGTTGTTTCAGAGGTATTGATTAATTTAATTCTTAACCCCTTTTATTTAGAATGATAAATGGTAAAAAATGTTTGTATGGATAGAAGAGGGGGCAGGGTTTCAATGTAGGCCCAGCAATCATTAAACTTAATTTACATCTAACCCTTTTTGGAAAAACCTTGAAAGCTGTCCTAAAAAGAAACCTAAAACTACCATAAATTAATTCCATCAACCAAAAGTTGCGTATTGAATAATAAAAAATACCCCTTTACGAACAACAGACACAAATCCCTCCCTCCCAATATATATTAAAAAATACGAAAAGGCATTGTTGGAAGTAACTCCCCAAGAAAGAAATAAGAATGTAAAATTAAAGAATCGTGGTCCCTGTTAAAATAGTTAACGGTTCATATAGTTGACTGCATGAGCCGATCGACCCTGTTTATTTTCTTTTCCTTTTTTACTAACCCCCTGCAATGCGGAAGCAACTCGTGAAAAAAGTTCCACTGAACATTCCCCGGTCCGTTTACTTTTAATATCCAAGGCATTTTGGAGAAATTTATATTCGTGAGCGTTGACAGTACAAATTTTGGGATGATGTTAGAAATTTTAATTTTTTTTTTTATTTGGAGATGGTAAATTCAGTAAATTTGGTTTCCAAAAACTCCCAAAACTCGAAAACCAAACCAACGTAAGAATAACTAGCATCTCATTTGAAGACACTTGGCGCCGAATGATACAATCTCTTTAAAAATAACGACGTGAGTATCCATTGAAGGATAAGTGTCACGAGACCAAAAAAAAAAAAGCAGTTAGAAACAAACTGGATTAAGAAGAAACGAATGCCCACCCCTTCTCGAATACCACCCTCTTCCGAAGAATTGAAGACATTAGTTATAGATTAATAGTAGAAATCAGAATCCTTTTAGAGGTTTACAACAATTATAATAAAACGCCCACTGACACTTTTTGCTTTTATATCTTTTGCTGCATCCCTTTTTTAGACGACTTTCGGTTAGTTCAAAGTTGACATTGGAAATAATCAACCATCTTGCTTTCAATGCCATGCCCTTTGTTAAGAAATTGCGCCCGTCTTTTTTCCACCAATTTCTTTAAGCGAGGGCGAAGTTAATTCTGCTTCTTCACTTTGTTATCCCCACGTGGCACTCTGTCAAAAGGTGAAAAAAAGGCTCTCTTACCAATCCCCGAACACCAGCTAAGTTAAAAGGATAGCCTCGTCTGACCTACCGCTAATATATTTTTCAATAAATTTCAAAGTAACGAAACCACGTTTATGAACTTATACCACGCTCCGCACCCCGAAACCACATGTTCGAATCCAAAAAATATTTAAGAAAATAGCACCGGCAAAGTACTTTTTTAAACTATTATAAAATCACTTTGGCTATCTCCCATTTCCCATTACACTCAAATACTTTTCGAACGTCAAATAGTTTTTTTAATTTTATTATTTTTATCATTAAATTGGATAAAATCGTTTTTTTTTTTTATTTTTAATCTTTCGCCGAAAGTGGTGGATTTATAAAATAAAATTCCTTCGTGTACCGCACATTCTATTTATGCAAATTGGCCCGGCCCCAACAATAATCCCGGAATCCAAGACTACTTTCCCACATACGAGCTACGTTAGCTTATACTTTAAAATTTATTAACTACCTCGTTTTTTCTATTTTTTTTACGGAGTATTTTTATTCGTTTAGAGCTTTAACATTTATTTTGATATGTTTTCAAAGTGTTGGGTGGGTTAATTATTTTTAGGAGAATTTTTAAAAAATAACTTTTCTGCCCCGATTTTCAAGAAATGAGTTTTCGACTCATTTGGTAGGCCCCTGTCCCACGTAGGTGGTCAAATATATAATTAAAAAATTTTTTTTCTTTCCCATTCCCATTCCTAACTAATTAGAACTTTCCGGTGTTGAAAAATTTGGTTACTACGCATCCATGTCAGGGAACTTTAGGCTACCCTCTATTCGTGAACAAATTATCCAACTTCTTCGATCCAAAAACCACGACGTTTTTTTGTATGTAACAATATTTTCGAAAATTCAAAACATCTCATTTACAAAATTATTTTTGAATATTTTGCTTCCCATTATGGAACTTTTTTTTCTTACTTCTCATAGATTGACACGTATAGTCCAATCTGCCCTTTTGGTGCAATTTACAATGCGTGTATCCGACATGAAATTTCGAACTGAAGGGGAACGACAGATATGAAGAAAAACACGATTATTTTAGTACAAAAACTTATAGAGGGTTTTTTGCCCCTTTTTACGTGTTCCCCCGTTTTATTTTACGAAGTTTCAGTTGTTTAGTTGAGATCCTTTGTCGTTATTGGTTTTTGACCTTTTTTCCGGCAATAAAAATATGTTCACTGTCCCTTTAGAATCAGTCCCCAAAAATCCCTTCCCCACGCGCATGCCCTTAGGAAAACGGGGTTGCCCCCGATAATCCACAGTATGTTGCTTTCTGCGTGTTGTTATATACTACGTAAATACCAATTTTATTCACATTGCATGCTCCTTTTAGAAAGGAAAATTACACATTATTAATTTTATTAGAACAAGAATCAATTCTTCTACAAAAAAAAAACTTCGAAGAGCAACTCCTCCCCACAATAGGTTGTGGTTGTGTAATTCAGAAAACCCTACCTGAAGTCGTAGGTATAGTTTGCGTTGAGAGTCCATGGAGGCTGGAAAGCTTGGGGAATTCCCTTCGATTCTTCAGCTTATCTCATTTCATCCTTTGAGGAGGAGGGATGAAAATGAAAAGACCTATCGAGAACCGAATTATCTCCAGGCTCGAGCTCGGCTACGATTAGGAAAAGCACGAGCTCCGATTTTTTTTTCCTTAGGTTTTGCCATTTTTTACCACAGAATTTGGGGAGAGGGAAGGAAAAATTTTTTTAGGTAATTTTTTTATTAAAAAAATGATTAAAAATAAATATATATTATAAGGCTCTCGAGCCTTCGAGCCTGTTTAGTGTTTTCTTTTTCCCCGGCCTCGCGTACGGCTTCCGTAAAACGTTTAAACGAGCCGAAAACTAACAGTTCGAGCTCGTTTTAACCGAGCTTTGACCGAGCTAACACGCGAGCAGCTCGCGAGCCGCTTCCTGCCTCCGCTTAATTTTTCACCCCTATTGTGGAGAAGACTCAGAGATATTGCGAGCGTGAGTTTATATCAGACTCACTTTTTAAAAATGCATCCGGTTAAAGGTTTGTACCGAATACCGTCCCCCCGAATTCTCCCATGTGTACCGAACCATTGCCCGTCAAATATGAGTGTAATAAAAAATCAAGAAAATGTAATGGAGGAAAGCAAAAAGAAAAAGTAGCGAACGTCCAGTAGAGGTCAAAAGGTGGAAGAAGTCATAGTACGCGTGAAAGAAAGAGGAAGAAGAAGAAGAAGAAACAAACTGAAAGGAAAAAGAATAACGGGGAGTGGACCTAAAACCATACCAACAACTACAGCCGTTTTTCAAACACCCCCCCGCTTTTTCCGAAAGAAAAAAAAATTGTTGAAGACCTTTCGTAAACAACGTACGACTATCCGAACGAATGGTCTTCAATTTGGCCTCGGTGGTTTGAAATCATGGGGTCCGAGGACATTTTGAAGAGAATGCCTCCTACTATTCGTCCACGGTAACCAAAGGAATCCCTAATTTTCTTCCTGCTTTTCCCCCATTTTGGGTCCCCAACTCCTTTCAAACTGACCGAATCGAGCAATGGCCATCCTTAGATGCCAAACCATTTTCATGCCATGCCAGGTGGGGTCATTTACTATTTAAAAATACAGAACTCCCTTTATCAGAACATTCCCGTGGGTTACGAACTAAGTAGGAGATAACGAAATCGATTTGTCGTGGGCGTTCCCCCCCAAGTCCCCCAAACTGACCTCTTGCTGGCGGTTCCCTGCCAACGTGTTTTGATCCTTTTTTCTACCTCTCTTCTTGTTTTCCAATGGGGGAAAAGTGCCTTATAAAAAGGACTTTTCATAACACCCAACGTCCCGAAAAACCGAAATCATTCATTCCCCATTTTAGTTCCCTCTTTTCCCTTCATTAGACCAACATTCATCTCTTCATTTCCCAAATCTCCTTAAAAGAGAGAAAACCAATATGAGACCTTAAAAAAGCCAAAAAATGGGGGTGCCGTTACCCATCCCCTTACCGTTTTCGAAGAAAGACCCACGCGGTCGGGATACCATCCCCTCACCCTGTCGTTTCAGCCCCGGAAACTTCGCGGGCTTCCTCGCTCCCGCCGCCCCGCGCCTGCGAGGAAAATACTGTTTTTTTCTTCAAGGTAGGACCCAACCAAATGATTTCCCCTTGGTAGGTCGACCTCTAGTTCTATGGCCGAAATTAAGGCCTTCTTCACGAGGGCCCGGCCAATTTCGAGAAGCAAAGGGCGGTCCCCGCAGCCCACTTCGGCTATGGCCCCTGCAAGAACCATCGGCCCGAACGGCGACACGGGCGAGCCCCTCCTGAGTAAACCGCTCCTTCCTTCCGAACCTTCCTCCCGTCTCCTCGCGTCGAGGATCGGTGGTTCCCCCCGACCGTAATGTAATTCAGGTGCGCCCCTCCTAAAAAAATCACAATCAACGCCATGAATTTTTTTCAATCCATCTAGACAGACGACCCCTCTTTTTAGTCCACCTTCCCCATTAAAAATTTTACACAAACTAAATCATTGTTCCGGTCACCACCTCTCGGTTTCCGATAAAATATTCCCCATAGGATTTAAAAAAAAAGGATTGAAGTTTAATTTGTTTGGTCGTAGCAATGAAAACCCGGCAACCGCAATCTCCTTCCGAAATGACATTCCCCAACATTAAAATATTAATCACCCGGCATTTAATATTATTATCTATCGTACTCCCCAATGAAGTCAAATACCATTATTCACCCCCCGCTAGAAAATTGAAAAACAAAAACAGAAAGAAGTAATTGTCAAAGGTGAACTCCCTAAATTACCTTTTATTCCTAGGCTGGGTTTGCTATACAATTACATGCGTACTTGAAATAGGTAGTTATTTACCTAATGCTTGCTAAAAAAAAAACAAAAAAAAAGAGGAAAAATAAAAATGATATATACTTTTTTTTTTTGCAATGTGATGGCGAAGAAATTAGTAAATATTAGTTTGGACAACAACTCTTTCAGGGTCCAAACTTGGAAAAAACACATTTTTTGCACCTTTTCTTTTTTGTTTTTAAATGCCTCCATCAATAATCCCTTTCCCTCTTTTCTTTAAACTTTATTTTTTCAAGGAAAGATTTAAATAGTCCATGAGTTAAAAAAATGGGAGTCTTTATTTTTTTTTGTTTTGCTTTACTTATTTTCCTATATCTTGTTGTACCAACACGCATAGCATCAATCAAAAATCCGAGGAAAGAGACCCATTTGTTTCATTTTTAAACTTTTTTTTATGTTTGGACTTGTTGATACTGCTTTTAAAGGCCACAACCTCCAAAACTCAAGCCCGTGCTTTGCTAATTTTCCAGATATGCCAGGTACTATTTCTTATAGAACCTAGGAAAATAACAGAAAAAAATCTTCACCATTTTCTTTTTCTCACCCTTCTCCTTTTGGGTTTATTCTATCCTACTTCCATTCATTTATCCTTCAAAAAAACAGAGGGTGATAGAGAATGTGCGCCCCGTATGTGTGAACCAAATTGCCATAAAGAACAACCTAAGGATGGCAATGCAGGGGTCGAATATTAAAGCCCTGTTACATATGATCCCCATGGAAATGAAAAGGAAACCATCCATCATGTTTTTTGTCCAAAAAAAATGCACCTTTAAAATTTGCCTAAACACGGGGAAACATCCCAAGGTGCCAATTTTCCAAATCCCAATACCTTCCCCCTCCCTAACAAATACAACCCCCCCAACCATCATCCCATCCCAATGCTACTGCTACTAATTTATTTTTTATTTTTTGTGAATTTAAGGTTTTCACGGACATGGATTGGTAAATTTTTGTTAATTAACCTGTTTTTATTTCCATTTCCTTGTTTGTGTAGTTCGGCTGTTGAAAATAATACCATTAACGAGGTTGGAGGGAGCTGGCCTGCGATATCCTTTATCTGCTGGGTGAGGCCTAACGGTTATCGGATGAGTCCCTCCTCAGCAGGCAGAATTCAGGAAAACGTCCAAATACTACTCCCTCCTCATGATTCAACCACTACCCGTTTTCTCCACGAAGCCCCCCGTCCAATTGAACATCATCCTTGCCTTACACGGGGTGAAGGGAGGGGCCCCCCTGGGTTTCGGAGAGCATTCCGACCCACAGATCCCCTGACCGTCCCCCTCAGATCCAACGTTCGTGGAAGGGCCCCATCCAGGTCCTTTGCCTAGGGAATGGACTGTGGTTCCGCCGTTCCCCGCCCGATCCCAAACTCGTTTTTTCTACGTCCCCTGGTCGGCGACTCTGGCTGGTTAATATAAATAACGAGAAGAAAAATCATCAAAAAGTTTTTTTTTCATTTTTCCGTAAATTTTAAAAATTGGGTTTTTTTTGCCCTGCGAATCGATTTCTGATCACTGGGTTATCATTGTTTATTATTACTTAAATAGAGTTTTTTATTTAGATATAATAATGGGATGGTGTTGAAATTCTGGGGCAAGCCCATGAGCAAATGGGAGACTGAGGAGAGTGAGACACAGCCAATGGACAACCTCACAAAAGCCGAGGATGTCGATGGTCCCTACCTTGCGAGCCCCACCCCCCACTCAAACTCCGTCCCATCCTCAACTCACCTTCTCCCGGAAATGTTCTCGCCCCAAAACCCGCCCATCTATTAGACCCCCTTACACCTGTGGAGACAAAAAGAAGGCTTTGTAACTCCCGTAGGCTTGGCGATTGCCGCCTATTTTTTACCCTTTCAAGATTTCCCCTAACCCTACAACCCACGCACCGCCAACGCCTAAACAACAACACCAGTGAAATCAATTTCGGTAAAAGATTGAGTAATCAGTCCCTGAATCATCAGTGAATTGAATTGGAGAATAACGCAGCCCAATTCTTTTTTAAACTTTTGGAGTTTCTTTTTTTTGGTTTATAAGGAAATGGGGTTCTTCGATAAATCGATATCCATGGGTTCATGGTTTTAGGTATGGAGTGAAAGTAATTAGCACTTTATGATGGATCATTTTCCTTTTTCATTTTTCGTTATGTGGGTGTCGATAATGTCGTCCCCTAAGAAAAACTCCCCCTTGTAATAATTTTTTAACATAGTTGTCAAATATGTCCGACCCGCAGGAAAAAGAGCTTTCTCGTGAATCAGTCTCCTCACGTTTCCCATACAGACATGCTTGTATAAAGTGGTAATGAAACATTGAAATAAAATATGTATTCCAAATGAAGCGATTGTAACTACAAACTGTTAGAAAGACATATTTACAACTCACTCTTTGCCTTTTACTCCCTTCCCAATTTTTTTGAAGTACAAATCAATTACGACACAAACAATTAGTTTATGAAATTTAAACAATCAACCACTTCTGAACTTACCTTTAAAGTTGGTGAAGATTTTTATCCCCAATGAATTCATTGCGTAGAATTAAAAACATTACCTCTTCATGCCTCCTCCCCGGATTTTCGCCACCCCGTTTTATGACCCTGATCAATGTCCAGGGGCGGGTACTTTGTATGGTAGACAAACTCTTTTTTGGTGGAAGAGATTTTTTAATTAGTTGATAAAATGCAATAAATTAGGGGAAAGTGTCAGTTAAAAAAATGGTGGGAGTTGGAAAACGATTTGTGTCATTGTTACAAGAGCCTACAACACCGGGTTTTACTATTATAGGTAAGTAACCTAAAGGAGTAAAAATTTAGCCTTAAACCATCATCTAAATCCAGGCAATCACAAGCATTCGGGTGCATGATTTTTACACCACACTTCCTCAACCAGCACGTGAACTTATTCGAACTTTTTGACATTTTGTGTTTGATAATATTTTCATTGAAGAGAACAAACCTAAATCTTTTAATAAGTTTGAACGCGTTGAATAATTTTTAATAAATTATTTACATTTAGACTTTTCAAACTAAAAGAAAGAGAAAAAAGAATAGAAATCCAGTTCAGGAAAAACCTGCGAGGAATGTAAAGGAGTTTTAATAATTATAGCAATGACCTCCTGCAATGCAATAATCCAAACCCATTTTTGCACCACAGAAGCTAGTCCTGACGGGAACCCACCTGTAAGAAACTATTTTTTTTTTAAATTAAATAAATAATTACGAAAATTAAGTGGAAATATTCCATGAAATTTATCCAAAATAATCCAAGACAATTAACTGATCAGATTCAATGCCCAAAAGAAGATAAAATAGGAATAATATATTTCCCCCATTGAAGGTTAATAAAATCTTCTATTGTATAGTAAAGGTTTCTACAAGGTTTCCTCCAAACCTTTTGTGAATGCAATCCCTATCTGACCAATAACCATTACCAAGGAAGTATTTATCCCACATCAAAATAACTTAGATACATTTCAAAAAGTATACATATTGAACATGAAAGGTATCATTTTTATTCATTAAGGAATTTTTTTAAATCATTTGATTATGTCCATTTGTAGAAGGCTTATGAAACAACTTAGAACCTACCTTCAGCCCATAATTCGTGGAAACAATCAATCACTTTATTATTAACATTTGATTTGAAATACTTTTTTTTTTACCATAAAGAAAACATGACTATTGGGACGTGTTTGTAAATTAAAAATTGTATTCTAATCTATTCTTTTTCTTATCCAATGATTCCCTGGCAGATGGTTGACTCGTCCATATTTTACCTTTTTACTACTTAGCGTTATTTATCTTTGTTGTATAAATAGGACATTATTAGTTCGTGCTTTCAAAAATATATAGAAACAAGAAATGAATCGCTTCTTGTATCCTGAGAGAGTTAAGGTTTTTTTAGAATTCGAGTTTTGTTAGTCCAACCGGCACGAGAGTACGCTACCTGCAGAAGGATGCAATCGTTGGTGTGAAGTCTTCTGGGGAGAGTGGGACTCGGGGGCCACGAGGGACTCGTGTTTATTGGAACAAGCCTGCAAGGAGACGTTTGGTGGGAAGCCGCTCCTGGGTGCCGAGATGGCCCAACGTGCAGGTGGGCCGTTGAGAGAAGGGCGGATACCTCCCGGAAGCACAGAAGGCGAAGGGACTAAACCAGCTTCTGTGGTGTAGTGTATTTATGTGTGTGCAGGAACCCTTAGGAACGGACGGCTGCCGTCTGCTTGCGTGGGGTTTGCCGCGTGCTTGTTGTGGGTGTAACGCCACATAGTCCCGCTCTTCCTCGAGGAGATCGTTGCAGGTCTTTGGTGAAGCCGGCCCGGAGAGGAAATTCCATTCCTTGGAACAGAGGGTCGCTGTCTGCCGTGCGTTAGGGTTCGCTACGTTGTTAGGGCACCGGTGGTTTTATGGGGGTACGCCACCACGAAGTCCGTTGTCCCTTAGGGGGAATTGTGCATTAGTTTACTTTTGTTATGTCCCACACTAATAACCGTGTGTATTGTAGTTACTGTAGTTGCAGTTACCTTCGGGTCCTGTACCAACCCACTGTAGTAACTGAACACTTCCGGGTCCTGTAAATCTATTTCAGTGACAAGAAAACCTTACGGTCGTGTACTTTACCAGTCCATTTGCCTACATAGAACCTTCTATTCTATAGTGGATTGGCATCTACGATACAGGAACCTTCTGGTTCTGTGTTTCTTTCACTCAGAGTTCTACGGTACCACAAACCTTCCCTTTACCTGGTTCCATTTGCCGTTGTAACAAGTTGACTACTGTATAGAACCTTCAGTTCACCCCCTGTGCTCTGTCACTCAGATTTTTTTTCAGTGCAGAACTTTCTGGTTAGCTCTATTTGCTATTGAATTGGGTAAATCTGTAGTTGATGATTACAATTGAGTTGGAAACCATCCAAGTTTTCTGGCGTGGAAAGAGTGGAGTAGGCAAATTTGCCGGATCCACTAATAAAAAATTCCTTGTGTCTAATCCAAAGATATTTTGCCGTACACAATCAAACGTTCTGTCCTTTACAGAATCCCTATCTAAGGTTTCTGTGGTTACAAGGACAGTTTCCTTCCGCTGCGGGGGTTAAATCGAAATAAGGTTTTTGAAAAATCCTTAATTGGATCTTTTAACAATAAATTCACCCCCCTCTTAGTGTTGTAACAGGAAGATAAGGAAAGATATCGTGTAAGGAATGATGTTCAACGCCCACATGATCTGTCCTAACACACATAAGGCTTGAGTCTCCACCAACTCCCCTTATCCTTACAACTCTTTTGCAAGTTGCAAGATTTTGGTATCAACCTTTTGGTTTAACAAGGTGCAAATTTGTTTCTTGCGTAAGACAGCCTTTTACCTTTATCTTGGTATGTTTATGTCTAAAATCACACCACCCGGAATATAGATAATGCCCTTGTGGCCCCGCAATCTTTGATGTTACGTGTTCTATGGCTTCGCTTCCGTGTGTTTTTTCGCGTATAAAAGGATCACGCCGAAAAATATTTGGCAATAAGACCTCACAAAGATTTTTAAGATGTGGTCGCCAGTAAGTAATAGAAAAGATATGATTTGAATGCACACCAGTTATTTACACGACTAGTAAAGAAAGCTTACAAGCCAATAAAAGTGAAAATAAGGACGGTGGTATAACGTTATAAACTAGCATCAAAGATGCTTCCGTAATGACTTGGGAACCGTTGTCGTAGACTTGATGGCAGCGCGCTGTAGACTTTTTTTTGGCCTTCCTCAGGCCTGTCAGGACTTAGCTGCTGGACTTGATTATTGACTGGATGCCGGTCGGGTGTTGGAGTCTGAACGTAGACACCCAAAGGGACTGCCTGGTGGTGCTGGCCCCCAGTGCGGGTAGGCGTCCCTAACGGCGGAGATGTGAAACCGGGACATACGTGGCTCGTACTGGCATTTGGGTTTTCGAAGGCGGAGGTTGCGTCACGGGGACTACGGTGGCATCGTCCTGGCGTTTAAGAGTCGGAAGGCGGAGGTGACGTACCGGCAAACTACGGTGGGGCCCTCGCCCCAGCCCATTGGAAGGTCCGAAGGCGGAGGCATGTTACTGTTTCTCAGAGCTACGGTTTGCTTTGTCCCACTCAGGAGGGTTAGAAGTGAAGGCGGATTGAATTTGTTGGCCACGAGCATACGGTATTTGGTCACTCTGACGGTGGAAGGAAGACCGATGAAACTTTAAGAGTTTCGCCCAGGTCGGGGAATCCTAACAACTAACAACTAAGGGGTGATGAGCAAGATAAGCTTCTGTTTGCTGATTTGTTCGTGATTTTCTCTGAGGGAGATCCTGTCCTTTTATACCCCGTCTGTTACGACCTTCCGAAGATTTTCCAGACTCGATTGCCCCAAGAATCTCGGAGCTAACTGACTTCCACTCGTTTGATCGTGGATCGTGAACTCCTCTGACTTCGGGTTTAATTGGTTGCCTTTTAAGACGTGTGATGATATAAGCGTGGGTAACAAGTCCCAATTATCTCGGGGCTGTGGAACCGTTTTCTTTTGACACGTGTCTTTTGCAGGCGCAGGCCTATAGACTTTGTATCCTTTGTAGACACAAGTCTATAGACTTTGTGTCTCTTGGAGGCGCAGGCTTGTAGACTTCCCTTGATTACAAGGTTATTACCCCACCTCTGTAGACTTCTTTTGCTACATAGTTCATGTAGACTGTGGGCGTAGGCTTGATATGTTTGCCTTAGTTATAGGCCTCATGAGCTTCTACAGGCTTTGTCAGAATTAGGCCCAAGATTTTCTATCGTGTCAACACCATGATCAGGACGATTTTCTTCTCTGCAACAAACCGAGGAGGGCGGCCACAGTGTGATCTCCACTTCAAGGAAGGCACGCGGGAGGACGACGATGGTATCCGATCCCGGTAAACTTAGAGATGACATTTGGCCATGATATTGCTACTTAGCTAGGGGATCAATTGTCATAGCGAGTTGAGGTAAATCTCACATTGGATAACGAAGTCCAGGTCAAAAGCTAAAAAATGGTCGGGAATCCCCTCTCATTTTAGCTTAGCTTTTAGGAGAGGAAAGCCCGAACCCATGATTTCTACCATGGTAATTATAGTCAAATCCATCTCTCGAAAAGAGAGGTGTTGAGGTTAATCCCACGTACAATAACTAAATTTAGGCAAAAAGCTTTAAAATAGTTCGAAATCCCCTCTCATACTGGGCTAGCTTTAAGAAGAGCAAAGCCCGGTCCATAATTTCTAACACAGGGGCCTCTGCTTTTCCAATAAGAAAGTGTTCAATCCTGGTTTGCTTGCCTATCCAAAATCTGTCTGTCTCCCACTTTCCTTTATCCGTTTCTCTTTTCATGGGCAAATTTGATGGTCGATCAGGTTTGGGTAAACGAGTTTTCTTAGCAGCCCATAGCTAGTCATTAAGGCCGACTATGTGAAATTGGACTAATCAGACACGTGCAAACGGATCCATTACATTTTGTCTATGGGATTTATTCTATATTCGCATCATATATCTTTACCATTGACCAAGAGAAGTTTCCAAATCCGTGTCCAAGACTATGATACTAAATAAGTAAAGAGAAAACCAACAAGGTCGACGGCGGTTGATTTCATATTTGGGAGGATAACAAAAACCCCCCCACTTACTTGGTCTCTCAGTCGTAGGTTTATGTTTAACTACCATTAGACCCTGTCTAGAAAGGAGAATATGTAGACGACCACCTTTTTATGATATAATCATTGTATCTCATGACCCTCTAATCAATGAAACTCTTTTCGTCCTTTTGAATACTTGGACTCCCTCTCCCGCCCTCATCCTCTTCTGGGTTCAAGGTTTCACATTCTGGTCTGAATTTCAGAGACACCCAGATGAAAATTTTCCAACCCCAAATCCACTTGTACTCGCACCGGGTCAAGGCAAAACACTTCCGACTTCCGACACGGATTCGGTGAGGTGAATGTTCCCGTTGGTATTCGTTTGAGACTTGGTGGAATTGAGAAGATCGAGATTATATTGATATGAGCTCGCTCGCTACGTAAGTTAACACTCTTCGAAGAGCTGCTGACTCAACAACCTTAAACTCTCTTCATCCCATGCCTCGATGTCAAATGATTGGTCGGGGCCAACATCTGAGCAGTGACTACCGATGCTTTGATAGGCGAAATGCCCTCCGGCTGGACCTGGTTGGACCGGCACCGCGTCCATGCACCAGCTCAGGGCATTGAATTCCGGCCAGGTGCTTTCGATGCAGTCGTGGACTGATACACCACTGTAAGTACTCTCTGTTAGGCCAGATATTGTTGAAACATGTGTGTCCCATGATTTGGAGAAGACACCATCACCCGTGGATGCCTCCAGCATGAGCATTTCTCCGGAGTCGGCCTTTGAAGCATTAATCTTCTCCACCAGGCGAGGGATAAACATGTCGTGCAACATATCCCTGAATTGCTGGCTGTTGATGTCGCACTTGAGATGTTTCGCCTGCTTTTGAACCCTAGTCCTCCAGTAGTTCTTTATCTCATTGTCTGTCCTTCCGGGCATTTGACTAGCGATTTTCGACCACCTTCATTATCACCACCCCAGAAAACTTTATCGCACACCCAAATATAAATCGTACAGAAAGAAGTTCATGTTATCGCAGAAATACAATACGCACCGGTTTCCCCACCGGCAGTGGAGCTTGAGAATCATCAGTTGCTCCTCGAGGGTGATATTTCCTCGCCGGAGATTCGGACGCAAGTAATTCAACCACCTCAGCCGGCAGCTTTTCCCCGTCCTCTTCAGCCCTGCATGCACGATACAAAACCGAAAAACATTAGTCGTCGAATGATCGCCCAACAAGTCCGACATATATCGCTCGTTCTCATGCCAACCGACCTGTATTCGCCGCGACAGAATTCCACTGGCCTTCGCCATATAACGTCACGTAGTTGAAGAGCAAGGCATCCTCATCGTCGGTCCAAGAGCCTTTCCGGACGTCGTCGACGACCGCCGTTCCTTCCCCGCCGCCCTGAAGCTCCGACTCACATCCTCGGAAGTTCATCTCCATTTTCCTCCAACTTCTTCGCAAACACCGCCACGGATACAGTCTGCGCAAGGACGGATGTCCGGTACTTGAGACAAGTACGTGCGGATTATATATACATGGCCGATGATGACATAGGAAACGAAAGGATGAATAAAATAATTGAATTTGTGGGTTGGGCAAGCACTGAAAAGCGAGTGTACACGCTCGGGAATCAAACTTCAATTACAATTGGAAAAAATTGTCTTGTTTCTGTCGTTGTCGACGAATGTGTGAGAATGGAAACGGGGGATGTAATAATATTCGGACTTTGACCCTTTGACTTTGACTTTGATAAACATGTGCCAAAAAACCTTATTATTCCAGATGTCACTGGTCAACGTGTCTATCCCCTTCCCTTATCTTCTGCGGTCATGTACACGTGGACCAATCATGACCCTAATAGTGATGATTAACGAGTCTATGATGTAGGAAAATATGTTAAAATTCCTTGTCACTTAATCAGTGCACTGAAATCTCGAAGGTCAACAACTTGGAAAACCTCTCAAGCACTGCCTTCTTCGGTTCGAGAAATATGTGGGGGGGGTGGGTTGGCAAGAGATTTGACTTTTATTTGGGGAATTCAATAATGTGAATGCCAGGAGTATTAGATCAGGAAATTGTGTCCTGGTCGGGGTTGGAGTTGGCTTTTCCTTTTTCCCTACGTAAAATGAGGTCGACGAACTAGCGATTACTAATCTTGATCGTTAGTCTTGTTTATGGTGGGGGGGTGGGTGGATGTCCACTATCCAACGTGCTTCCATTAGAGAGTTCTGTTGACCCCGTGAGGGTCGAGGCCGCGATCGTCAGGGTTTTCTTTTTCCTGTCCAGCGGAGATAAGGAATAGTTAGGTTTCGATGAAGAAAGCCGCGAAGTGACTGCATTTGTGGGGTGCGTGGGATGATTCTTCTCCATGGTTCACCAGTACAATCGCGGCGGCCGACCCCGTCCATTGCCCAAACTTGTCGGAATCCCATCCATTGATGCGGAAGGTCACCCCATTATTCTTCACAAAAAGGTTATTCTTTCCCCCTGTCGAGAATAGTGTAAGAACCTTAACTTAGTGGGATGAGAATCTCTTGTCCAAGATTTGATTAAATTTTAACACTAATCCTTACAAAAGCAATTCAAAGGGAGAACATATTCCCCTAGGGGAGGGAAGATGCGAGCCTAGTTGCACGTAATCGCACTGACACACTCCGTGGCACCCGCCTGGTCGTGAAATTTCAGTCTTGAGTGTAAAAAAGCTGAAATCAAACCAATCAAATGTCATTTCCTTTTTTGACCAGGAAGAAGTTAAAGGGGAAGAATAACGATGAAAATGCATTTGGAGATCGATCCAAAGCATTAGCAAATTTCAACTGCGATTATTGCATTCACTTTTTCCCCTTTCGTTGAACTGCTTTTTGAAGAAGGAAGTGGGGATGTTTTCGGGCAGATATGCTTCTCGATCTCAAGACAGGATGGGGTTGCTCGAAACTTAAGCGAGAGTAGTTGGAATCTCGAAGCCGTGGCTTCCATGATCGACAAAAACAACATAGAAGGAATACAACATGGTTTATCCAATGATATGGATACATGTCGATGAACGTAACCTTTGAAAGTGTTCCGCTCAAGTAATGCTGTTCCAAAAACATTAAGACGAATCAAATTTTAGTGGATGTGATATGCCCCGATGACGTCAGTAATATTACGTATTGCATCGCTCTATTCATTCTCCATTAACACAATCCAATCCACCCCAAATCTTTAATGGAGTTGAAAGTGAAATTCTGTTCTTTCAACCTTTGTTTTTTCCCTTTCCCAGTGGCAATACGAAGTCCCTTTCGGAACAACTTCGGTCCAAATTTTATGAATCAAATGCACAGTAAACTTTTTCGACCCGATGACGATTTAGCTCATACGAACCCAACTCCTAAAAACGTCGTTGGTTTTGGTGATGATGGGGAATAGTACTTGTCGTGTTTGAGAATCACGATACGCTCAAAGTAATTCAAATAGAGGTAGAATTAATTTAAGTAAATAAAAGAGCACAGTGACTTCATTTCCATTGAACAATCGTGTTGTGAAGAAGGTTGAGACTGTCATCAGCTAGGGTGGGAGCGTCCCCCCCCCTCCCAACATGTTGTCCGATTCTCAGCACCTGCGTCGCTAATCCACCCCCCACTATGGAATCCTCCTTTTTGACCATCCCTAAATCATACTCCCATTTAAGAAACTCCATACGGAAACCCAACAGTCTCTCTGGCTTATTTTGGTCAATCCAGAAGGTTCTCGTCAGTTTTTTGTATTATTTTTACCTCGCTCGACGGTTTCGGAATCCCACGCAGGTAAACCCCGCATGGGCGACGGTGAGCTACTCGAAGCTTCCATAATCCTCGGCCTTATGTCCCGAAGCAGAACGAATAAAAGAACTTTCATCCGTTCGCAGGGCTTGAAGCCGTGGAGGTACACTGGGATCGAGGACAGCATGCACAGGGAGGACATAAAGATGCTGGTTAAGAAGTGGTGGGCGGGCCATTTATGAGGATAAGTCTCTGGATTATAAGAAGCCGAGGACCCAGGAAGAGAGCGAGAAGTCAATGGAAGTGCAGCCGTTGGTGGCCGTTCTTCAGGAGGCTCCTGAGTTGGGGAAGTTCATGACTGCTCCCTCGGCCGCTTGATAAGCAGATGGAAGATGAAGTGCATTAAGCGTAGAAGGAAATAAGGGAAAAGCTGGCGATGTTCCAGTTTCGGAATGAAGTGTATTATGAGATTTTGAGAAGTTGATCAAACTTCCTATATACCATCATCGTTGTGTCATTAGAAAAGGCTTGGAGTTGATAATAAACAAAAGATCTGAGACGAACAGAGAGTATTACATTTGATGATAAAAGAATAACAAGGATCCAGATTAAAACAAACGGTTTCCGGACTGGTGTAGCTACAGGGGGATAAAACAACAGTTTTCTGAAAGTATCAAGTATCAGAGTAGCAACCAAATGTGAGAATGACAAATAATGAACGGATACCCGAGCCGAGGCCTGTCTAACTCGAAAAGTTTGGTCCCAGGGGATATGTCATGCCGTCTAAGCCTACAGAAGGGAATCTTCTATGTAAGATACACGCATATACGGTTTTTGGAATTGTGTCGTGCTTTGAGATAGGGATGGGTACCTTGCTTGCGATGTTGTTGGAAAGCCAGTCAAGGCCTTCATAAAGGCCCTCACCAGACGTGGCGCAGGTGCTCTGGATGTACCTGAAAAGTAGATGGGGATCGAGGGTTGAGGTGGTACCGACTCAAACTGAAAGTGGGGAGGAGACAGGAAACGATTAAACTTGGAGTACCCACCAGTGGCGTTGACGCAGGGAGTGGAGACCGAGTTTGTCGGTGATCTCAGCTGCATTCATGGCATTAGGTAGATCCTGTTTGTTGGCGAACACTAGCAACACAGCATCTCTCAACTCGTCCTGAGATAAAGGATAAAAAAGATTTCATCGGCACACTAGGTATTGAATCTAAGGTTTCATCCATATCATGAAGAACTGGATAACTCAAAGTTCAAGCCAGACCTCCCCTAATTTCGTGTGTTTTGGCAACAAAGCCAATTACCTCATTCAACATTCTGTGAAGCTCATCCCTAGCCTCAACAACACGATCACGATCATTGCTGTCAACCACGAAAATAAGGCCCTGTGTGTTCTGGAAGTAATGCCTCCACAATGGGCGGATCTGGAATGAAAGAACAGTGAAAATCATGGCATCGTTCTGAAGAAAAACTTCCTGTTTTGGAAAATATTTTTAAATTTTCTACAAGCAGATTTACCTTGTCCTGACCACCAACATCCCAAACGGTGAAGCTGATGTTTTTGTATTCAACAGTCTCCACATTGAATCCTGACGATGGATTGAAAGAAATCTTTATTGAGCTACCAGGACACTGTGGTCTCAGTTTACATGGTCTTAGCCGGAGTCCAAGTAACACCAAGAATATCAAGTATGCAATGTAATTGGACTTAGTAGTCGTGAAGACACGTCTAACGGCAACATGAGAAGGTTTCATGTCATGGTCATGAGAACTTACCAATAGTGGGAATGGTGGTGACAATCTCTCCCAGCTTGAGCTTGTACAAGATTGTAGTCTTACCAGCAGCATCAAGACCAACCATCAAGATACGCATCTCCTTCTTCGCAAAGAGCCGACTGAACAGCTTAGTAAAAGACAGCCCCATTTTTCAAGTCTGCAATATCCAATCACCCTTTGTAAGTAAGGAATTTTAAAAAATTCAAGTCAAGCATAAATCCCGTGGACACATCTACTGAAGCTAAAAGAGCAGAAGACCCGATGCCCAGTACCTACAGGCAGAAAGCAAACACCCATGTTTACACAAAATATACAACAACAAAGGCACCAGACATCATAAATCGGTAAGTAAAATGGTCAGATTGATTCGGCACTCCAGCGCGGAACTAAAATGGATCATAAACCCAACTCACATACCATGTAAGAGAATTTCCCAGCATGCAGGAAAAAAAATCATCAGATAACTCCGTCGGGATCCACCCACACCATAACAATCACCACGAGAGATCATCAGTCCCAAGACGTTTCAACCTTTCATCGACGTGACTATTCGCCTAAACTCCAAGATCCGCCAATACGCCCCTAAAACAGCCAGATCCGCCCACAAGCACAAGAAAACCCCGCGAAATGCACGCGATCGCAACCCTATGCGACAGGATCAACCGAATCCAACCAAACACACATAGATCCAGACGCATTCCTCATCGATCAATACCAAAAAGAAAAACACAGATCCAGCGAAAATCAACCGATCTAAAGCCGACGCAACGATAATTAATGCGATCGGAAGGAGAAAACGGAGGCAGAAATCACCGGCGACGCAGGAATCGATAGAGGGAAGGGGAAGAAGTCGTGCAGTGCCTGAGGATGGGATAGCTCTCGGAAACCGCCGATGGACAAAATGGCAAAAAATCGCGTCTATTTATATATATATATATATATATATATATATATATATAGGGAGACGGAGCCGCGTTGAGACTTGATTTGATCGTGTGATGAGATGGAAATTTAAAATAATAACAATAATAAAATTACAGTCTGTAATTAGTTTACGAAAATCAATTTGAAGTTTAAAGTTCGTTTAATCAGTTCTGCAAAAGAAGTTGAATCTAGTTCGAGGGGTGGAATAATCCGTCGAGAGAATCTTGGCCGCGAACACCGCATTCGCGGCCTCCGTGTAGTGGACACCGTCCCAGCTCACGACTTGGAGCTTCTCGTCACATGCCGTGCACCGGCTGTTGCCGCAGGTCACGTTGGGGTTGTAGTTGTAAGGCGCCCCTCCGTAGCCGCAACACGCCATCAGTGGATCCTCAAAACCTGCCTCGTACAGTAGATGAGTTGATAACAAGTGTAGACTCCGACGAGTTAATGCTAGGAAGGGTCAGTACCGTAGTCGGAGTAGTTGGCAATGAGTTCGTACTTGATCGCGTAAAGGTCTACATACACGATCGTAGCGTTCCTCAGTTCTGACCTCAACCCGTTGCAGAGAGCGGTTAGTTGGTCATTGAACACCTTGGCCGCATTGTTCAGGAACAGAATGCAACCATGCTCGTCTAAGTCACTGGCATTCTTTGCGTATGTAGCGAGCTTCTGCGGCAGGCAGCCGAGCGGCCCGGTATTATGCACCCAAAAGTTCTTCCCCCCGTGTTGATATATACTCTGTTAATCGGACTTCGATTAGCAGAAAAATGGAGAAGTAACGCTAAGTTCATTACCGTACAAAAGGATCATGAACAACCTGAATGGCCAAATCGATTTCGTTGATGAACTCCGGAATCCTTGCGATGGCTTCTTGATACGAAAGGTTGACGAACAAGCCTGCGAAATCGTTCTGGCCGATATCAAAGGTGTACAGGGCATTCTCGAATTCTTCTTCTCCGACTAAATCCGGATACCCTGACAAGAAACATTACCAGAAGTGATCGAACCGAGAACAAGTATTCTCAATAGGTAATTATACGATAGTCGACACGAACCAACCTCTGGATTTGAGAAGGGGAGAGCGAGTCCGGAACCGAACAAACTGAAGGACCTGAACGTCCAGGCTGAAAGGCCGGTACCGCGGGAGAGTGGCAGCGCCGGCTATCGCGAAATTGGCACCGTACGTGAAGTTCGAACCCAGGGACTCTGCATACGGGCTCAGGTAACTAGCGTCCAAGCTTTCGCCTGCCGAGAGAAAAGGTTAGAAACGACCGAGCCTAATCTGAAGCCCCTGAAGGAAGGAGGAGGAGGAGAAGGAGATGGCTCACAAAGGAAGTCGATCATAAGGCGTCCATCGGAGAGCCGGCCAGAGGGGCCGTCGGGAAAGCGGCGGCCATGGGGGAGGCCGAAGCGGACGCCCAAGGCGGCAGAGTAGCCGCCGGTGTCAGAGTTGGAGTCGCCGAAGTTGAAGACGACGGGCTTCCGGTCGCACAGGGGGGCAACGGAGTTCCTCCCTGGGAGGAGGTGGAGGGACAACGTCAACAACAAGCGAACGAGGAGATGCCTCATTCTTGGGGGATGGCAATGAAAAACGTACGACTGTTGGGAAGCGATGAGATAGAAATGAAGAGATGTTTTTGTAAAAATACATTGCGGTAAGAGAATTGGAGTTAACTCGATTAAATAAAATGCGTCGTCCCATTTTGAAATGATTTCCAAGTTGGATTGATATTTGGGGCGGTGCTGTTTGTAAATATATATGGTGGCGTTTTCTGCAAACAGGAGAATCATTCATTCATTCCGCAGACCCCCCGCCCCAACCCCACACTTCACGAGATTGACGACGACGACGACCCATCATAATAATAATAATAATAATAATAATAATAATAATAATAATAATAATAATAATAATAATAATAATAATAATAATAATAATAATAACAATAATAATAATTTATTATTAATCCCTCGGTAATTTTTTTTTTTTGTGGCCGTAAAAAATTTATACCTAACACCACAACACAAATCCTATCCCTATGCGACATGGGGTGATATTACATGAAGTGCAGTCAAAATTTAAATCAAATTCGAGATAATTCGGACACGTTAAAGTTTTGACATTTTAGAGAGGACGCGGGATTCGAGCTTTGCTGCTCGATAATTTTCTTTAAGTAAAAATAATATTTACTTGACTAATATTATTAATTAAGTAAACTCATGTGGTTTGAAATGCCGATTTTTCTTTAATGTGTTTGAATTCGGTGTAAATATTTTGCGTTATTAAAAAACAATCTTTCACGGAATTCTTGCATCGCAATCCGGCGCACTGTGGGCGTGCGTGTCCGGACACGAAGACACGCTTAATATGGGATTCGACCGCTTTTAAATGAAAGTTCTAGGTCACGTACTTTTTGTTGGTCTGGGATTTCATATATATATATATATTATATATATTAATGTCAGTTGAATCGAAATGAAACCCTGACAATTAAATTAAACTTATAATTCATGTTTTTTTATACAACAAAGGCGTCTCCATAAACTCGGATTATTGAAATAAATGAACTTAGCTAAAAACGACAATATTGTGGGCCAGAACATCAGCTCGGTTGGTGGATCGGGGAATTTAAATTATTTGGGGGCCTGGTTCGTAAATATATGTCAATTTTAGGGCTTTTAGGCTAATTCCAGATCAAATGAAGGGATTCGGGCAGGCGACGACAATGGAATTTGTTTTTCTTTTTTGTCATTCGGTATCAAAGAGTTAGCTTGAGATTCAAGCCACCTCGATGATCGTCTTCCAATTTCTCCCCGCTCTTCTCTGACGTCCCCTGGATCGAGCAAGCGGGGCTGCACCCCGTCCCGTCCACGCTGAAATCCTCCGCCTCGAACTTTGGCACCCACGGCCTCCATCCTCCCCCTAGGCCGCTCCTGCCGTCTGCCTTCCTCCTCTTGCTCTGCCTCGCCGTCGTTACCTCCGATTCCCCTCCTTGTGCTCCCTGCAGCATCGCCATCCGGATCCTCGTCTCCCTTATGCCCCTGATCAGCTGGAAGAACATCTCCATCTTTTCCTCTTCCCCCAACTCCTCCTCACCTCGTTCCCCCGCCGCGGACGATTCTCGATGCGACTCCATGATCCGGTGGGTGGACGGAAACTTCCTCCTCGGGGATCTGGGGTGTGCTCAGATCTCGGGCTGGTGAGAGGACGAATCGTGTGACGTCAATTTATACGCGCGGCCTCTCGGGGTGGGAGGGGAAAAGACGGCTGTGCCCTCTGACTCTGGATGGACTAAACGACGTCTGGCCATTCGTTGGGAGGGATTCAAGTTAAATGTCCTCCTCCCATGTGGTACGATCATCGACGTGACTAAATAAATGCTTCAGACTAATTCAATTGATGAATCTTTTAATACCACATATTTCGAATTTAAAAACTCTTGGAGCGAATTAGAATTCTTTATTGTTTGGACTAACCCGTGGTGTCCGTTACTTTGTCATTAGTATTCGTTTGAATAGACATGACATGTTAGGTTTAGGTTTGGTTAGACACATTATAAAATATCTACCGTTAGTTGGAGTTTGGTAAAAGCGAGTGGACGGAAATTAGGCGGATGACAACGGCGGGGGCTACGTCAGGGGATGGCGTCACGTCGATGGCGTCATCCGTTGGCGTCGTGTGTTTTGGTCGGTTAACTGTTCTTGATATTTCTGAGGTCGAGCCTTCCGTCCATTCATTCATTCAGATAGGTTGTTACAACCAGAGAAAATTTATATTGAATAATAGTTTTTAAAATCGAATTTAATATTTATAACATTGATTTATAAATTATTTTGAAAATTATTGTTCTATTTAGTTTTGTTAGTTGTATTAGAAAGGCAATCAAATGAGTGATATCTTTACTGAGTTTTTGTCTCCCACGTTTGTTATATTATTTTCCATGTTACACATCATGTGTCAATGGGAATAATAATGCTAAGATTTCTTGTATAACTTAAAGAGAATCGCTTGTATAACTTAAAGATTTCCTGTCGGATAAAATTCTATTTATGCGAAATTTATGAGTTGAACCTTCAGAAAACAAAAAGGAAAGAAAAGAAAGTAGACACATATCTTGATGTTAATTATGGACAATGTATATATAAGAAATGGGTTAGGGCAACATGTGACTTTCTTTTTTTTTTTTTTTTTGTGAAGAAAAAACATTCTTCACAGCTCATGCATGACTCTGTAAAGCAGAATTTTGACCGACAAGTTTCATAAATTATAATTATTTTTCTAAATGAAACGACTACTCTAAATCGCTGACTTCTTTTAAAAATATGAAATACAGAAATCTCCCCGTTTAAAACGCGTCCTAAGAGCATCACTTTACAAAATATTTCCCTAGTGCCAAAAGTGATATCATTTAAAAAATCGGGTAGCTTAGGAAAAAAATATGAGTAAATATAGAATGACGAGAAAATAATTAAGCGAAATACTCATTGAAGTCCTCGTTCAAATGAACGACTTTTCATTTACCCAATTTTAGGAGGTCTAAAAAAATTAAGAAGGTAAAACGAAGATTTATACTAAAAAAATAGAAATTTGTCACTTGGACAACTTCTCCTAAAAAAAAAATTAAGAAAAGTAAAAGTCATCACTGACTTTAATCTTACTCAAATTTTTTTCCTCGAAACTTGGATGTTTGGATGCATTGGCCGTTTCCTTTTTTTTCAAGAAGTTGTTTTCATCCTTTTTCTGGTGAGCCACGATGCACGAGACTTTTTGTTCAATTCGAGGAAACTGAGCCGGATCCCGATCGCTGGTGACTGACTACCTTCTCACGTGGTCGAGGATCAGCTTTGTCCTCAGCTCCGGCGGCACTGCCCTCATTTCTTTCTGACATGGGGTTTGCATCGGCCCAGGGAGGAAGTTAGCCTAGTTGCACGCAACACGGACGGAAAACCAGAGATAGATGTGAAAGCCCACTCGTTTGGCAATCTGGCATTGGGATCCCGCAGCTCGTCAGAGAATAATGGTTGCCCAAGGGCCTCGACCTGGATGAAGAGAAACGAGCACAGCTGCTTAATGAGAAGGTGACGTTGGCAAAACGAGAATCCTCTGCCGTTGTCGAGAGGGAAGTGTTAGAAAGAATTCAAACACAGCGGAAGCATTAAAACAAGAATTTTCAGCCCAAAATAATCTGATCTCATGGTACGTATGATAAAAATAATTTTGGTAAAAAATAAAAATAATTCTTACCCGGAAATCTTACCTCAAAACCACCGTTAAGACAATCTGAAAACAAAGTCCCAAGTGTGACCCCTCTAGCGGTATCCACGCGCACACAGATCACGAACGCATCAACGATGCTAGCCACTTGGATCGACAAATAACTTTATGAAGCAAAACACTCATACCTATTTTTCCTTTTAGTTTTTCCTTTTGTTGAGATTCTTTTGTCCAGGAACTCTCTAACACGCTCGATCTGCCAATCTCAATCTTATCTCACAACCCCCTCAATCTCATTAAATTTCTTGCCTTTTAAAAAAAATAATTTATGTTTTAGTCTTTACAATCCAAAAGACAAAAGTAAGTAACGGCAAAATTAAGACAAACTTTGATTTAATCTTCATATATAATTAATATATTTAATCGTTAGATATAAATTAATTGTCAAATTATTTTATTTAATTAAATTTCATTTTCTTAAATAAAAATATTTCGGATATGATATCTTAATAAATATTAAATATTCATTTCATATCCTTTACAAAAAAAGTACGACCATAATAAATCAATATTCGATCTTGGTCTATTTATTTGCTTTCGATATTTCATAATAAATTAATAATCCAATTAAGTTTAATTCTGAAATAAAATGATTAATTTTAGTATCCACTAAAATAATCAAAATATAATGTTCGCGTTGACATGCTATGCGTGCGATCCTATAGGTCCTACACACGAAGGCATTGTATATCCATACACAAACTAAGGTAACCGTCTAGCAACAGTTTTTAGTCACCCAACGTGTTAGGATAATGATCATAAATCATAAACCACTATGAATCGATTACTGTGTAATTCAATCTGTTCATCTATCCGGCATCTCAATTAATTCGGCGCAAAATACATCATCACCAAATTAATTGTTTTACTTGATTACCAAGATATAATAGACTCTCTTGAATGTAAAACATTCCTCCCATGACCATGGATTTTAGAGTCACTAATATCTCTATCAAGTGGCCTAGAAGTCAACTCTCTAATCCAAGAGAGCGATGAATCCTATATTGACTCAACACTATTCTCTCTACGCTTTGTCACACACCCAACAATCGTATTACACACAATCCGATTAAAGACTGCTTTTTACGACGTCAAAGTGCGCAAACTCCGTGCATAGAATAAATGAATGTCTCAAGTCAAAAGATCAATTACACTCATCCATAAAGAGGGTTAACCAATGATGTTCAATATGTGGTATCCTCTTAATCGTGTCGTGCCTAGTAACCCTAATCTCATGGTACCCCTAAGTATAACTTAGATATATAATCCATCGGTCTATCTTGACCTTAGTTATACTCAACGATGATCTAGATGTTCATGTCCCCTCTAAACATCTATCCGATCACGGACTATTTCAGATTAATATACTCATTAATCTGTGGGACTTTATCATTAATAATTTTACGTGCAGAAAAGTAAAATAATCAACGATAAATACTCGCATTTATTAATTGCTTATCCACGAATACAATAAAGTCTCTTGGAACATAAGGGCACACTCTAACAGTCTCCCACTTGCACTATTGTAACCACTATGGACTCGAAGTCCGAGGCTCCTCACATGGGTCTCATGTTTCTGCAGAGGTAAGGCCTTTGTGAGTGGGTCCGCGATATTCTCGCTCGTATCAACTTTGCTAACCAACACGTCACCCCTCTAAACAATCTCTCGAAGGGTGTGATATTTCCGCAGTACGTGCTTGGATCGTTGGTGAGACCTCGGCTCCTTGGCCTGCGCTATGGCTGCATTATTGTCACAGTACAATGTCACTGAGTCAACAATGCTCGGATGCATAAGGTATCTTACCCATCCTTCCTCTCTCCTCCTGTGTCTTCGGACATATAGACATGGAAAGATGTACACCATGTGACATTGGCAAGAATCCTCTATTTGAATCTTGCATGCTGAAACCATTCAGCACCTTGTCAATATACATATTTTGACTCAAACCCAGCAACCTATTTTGTTTATCTTGGTATAATCTAATACCTAAGACATAAGTCGCTTCCCCAAGATCTTTCATAGAGAAACAGTCTCTCAGCCAAGTTTTGGTAGACTCTAGACTAGGGATATCATTGCCTATCAGAAGTATATTATCAACATACAACACTAGGAATGAAATCTTGCTCCCACTAACCTTCTTGTAGACGCGAGGTTCCTCTGGATTCTTGACATAGCCAAATTCTTTGACCGCTTCGTCAAATCTACCAGATCTCGTAATCCTTGTAAGCTGCTATCGCAAGCAGAATTCTAATGGACTTAAGCATTGCAACCGAAGAAAATGTTTCATCATAGTCAATTCCTTGACATTGAGTGAAACCCTTGGCCATAAGTCTTGCTTTATAGGTACTTATATTCCCTTCCATGTCAATCTTCTTCTTGAAGATCCACTTGCACCCTATGGGTGTTACCCCAACTGGCGCATCAACTAACTCTCAAACTTAGTTGGTATACATGGAGTCCATATCTGATTTCATGGTTTCTAGCCATTTCTCGGAATCATTTGAAGCAATTGCTTCCTCATAAGTCGACGGTTCATCATCCTCGACGAGCAATACTTCCCCATGTTGGGTTACCAGCCAACCATATCTATCAGGCTCTCGGTGTACTCTTGTCGATTTACGTTCATCTTGCGTTCCTTGAACATTTTAAGAAGTTGGAATCGCTTGTACTAGTGGTACCGATTCCCTATCTAAAAGTTCAGTTTCCAACCTGTTTGTAGAGTCCGAAATTTCTTCAAGACTTACTTTACTCCCACTACTCTCTTTAGAAATGAATTCTCTTTCCAAGAAAGTAGCATATCGATCAACGATAACTTTGTGCTTGCTTGGGAGATAAAAGTAGTATCCCTTTGTTTCCTTTGGATAACCTACAAACATACACTTAGTGGATCTTGCCGCAAGCTTATCAGAATTTTCATTCTTCACATAAGCATCATAGCCCCATATCTTAAGATATGACAAGTTTGGTTTCTTTCCAAACCATAATTCATAAGGAGTCTTATCTACTGACGTGGTTGAAACTCGGTTAAGCATATATGCTGTTATTTCTAAGGCATAACCCCAAAATGACAACGGAAGACTTGCATGACTCATCATTGATCTAACCATGTCCATGAGCGTGCGGTTCCTCCTTTCTGAAACACCATTCCACTCTGGTATTCTAGGAGGTGTGAGTTGTGAAACAATCCCACACTTTTTTAGGTAATCAATGAACTCTTGGCTAAGATACTTGCCGCCTCGATCAGTCCGAAGGGCTTTTATCTTCTGACATTGTTGATTCTCTACCTCGTTCTTAAACTCTTTAAACTTTTCTAAAGTTTCATACTGTGCCTCATTAAGTAGACATATCCATATCTACTTAAATCGTCGGTGAAAGTCACGAAGTAGGTATACGCTCCTCTGGCCTGAATTGGCAATGGCCCACACACATCACTATGTATGAGTTCTAGTAGTTCCTTGGCCCTTTCACCTGTCTTGGTAAAAGGCTTCTTGGTCATTTTTCCTTGTAAACACGCTTCACATGTATCTATGAGTTCTAACTCAAAGGAGTCTAAATACCAGTTACTTAGTAACCTTGCAATGCGTTTCTCGTTTACATGACCAAGTATACAATGCCAGAGATATGTTAAGTTTGAGTAACGCGTTTTCTGTTTCATCCCTTCAACATTGTAAATCGGCTCATCCAAATTAAGAACGTACAAACCATTATTCAATGAACCATTTCCATATAACATCTCATCTAAATAAAAGGAACACAACTTGTCCTTGAATTCAAATACAAATCCCTTGGCGTCTAAACTCGATACCGAAATGATGTTCTTGGAAAAACTAGGAACGAAATAACAGTTCTCTAAATTTAAATCAAATCCACTGGGAACTTTATTACATATGTCCCTACAGTTAATGCAGCAACTCTAGCTCCATTCGCCACTTGTAGGTCCATCTCGCCCTTGGACAGCCGTCGACAATCACTTAGACCCTGCAAGTTCGTACAAATATGAGAACTACTTCCGGAGTCTATGACCCATGATGAAGAAATAGAAAGATTGCATTCAATCACAAAGATACCTGAAGCATCCGCTCCACTGGCATTCTTCTTCATGAGTTGGAAGCAATTCTTCTTCCAATGGCCTTTCTTGCCACAATGAAAGCATATAGCCTCCTTCTCATCAGACTGGGGTACCTGCTGCCGTTTCTTAAGCATCTTTTGAGCTGGAGGTCCAGTGATCTTAACTGCTTTAGCCTTGGGATTGAATTTTCCGATGCCAGGACACTTGTTGGTCTTTCTGACCATCATTGCTCGTGGTGAAGGATTCACCTTCATGTCCTGTTCAACAGTTTTCAGCATTGCCATCAGATCAGTCAAACTCTTCTCGATATTGTTCATGTTAAAATTGAACACAAACTGAAAAAAAGATGGTGGGAGTGAAGACAAAACCAGGTCAACAGCTAAGTCCTGGTCTAGCTTGGAACCCAAGCTCTCGAGCCTCTCAATGTACCCTATCATCTTGAGTACATGTGGTCCAACTGGGTTACCCTCCACCAGCATTGTTCGAAACAGTGCCCGAGAGGTCTCATACCTCTCAGCTCCGGCACACTCTTGGAAGAGCTCACGTAAGTGCTGATCAATCTCACTAACACTTATGTTCTCATGCTGCCTCTATAACTCGGGAGACATAGAAGACAACATGATGCACTAAACATCCAACGCATCCTTCCAGTAGTGACTGTAGTAAGACTGATCATCCTCAGAAGCATCAGGTGCAGGTTCTTTAAGTTGTTCATCCTCCAGCACATAAATCTTTCTCTCGTGCCTTAGGACAATTTTCAGTTTTCTATACCAATCTAGGTAGTTGGAACCGATGAGGATAATCTCTTTCTCGAGAATGCTACGCAGCGAAAGGGTGTTTGTATTTGCCATCTACAAAATAATTTAAAGCAGATTTTTAGTAATTGTGAAATTTTAATTAATAAAAGACTTTAATATAGCTCCCACTATTTTATTCGAAAACAACATCCCCTCTGTTGAAATCGAGAATTTGTTGGTTAATAATTCCTAGTGGGACCGAAATCTCGAAACATGAAGTATGCACACAGCTGAGCTGTACCTACACAGCACACGAAACAAGTAGGCCTTAACTCGCCAACCACAATTATTTGTGTGACTTTCGGTAATTTCACGTTGAGTCTAATAACTATTAAACTCAAGACTTGCCCCTCAAAAAGCTGACATTTGCTGAGCTAAACAAGTCAACTAAATTGAGTTAAGTCGATTCATTGATCATTTAGAATAAATTACAGAAGTTCTACCAAAATACCACAGCTAAGCTGTACCGACTCATGGAAAAAATCTGACTATTATAATAAACATTAATGGAGGGCCTTTATTTTAAAATATTGACTTAATATATAGGGGATTTTGAATTGTATAAGTGTCTCACCTTTAAAGTATTTAATGGTACATAATATTCCCTTTCAGCCGACCTTATTACAAAGATAATAATAATATTATTATTTCCATCTTTAAACATTCGAATTATTATTTTCCGGCTTTTAACTTGATGATTAAACAAAATTATATTTCTGGATTTATTTTCCTTTTGACCATATCTTTATTCTCGGTCATTAATTTTAAAATCCTAAATTATTACAATATATTGAATGACTGTTAAATTTAGAATTAAAGGCAAAAGGACGTTACCCAATAGTGAATTTCAATATGTCGAGGATTTAAAATTAATATACCTTTTAATAGATTCGAAATCTCGGCATATCTTAGTCAAAATTTTGAATTTAATAAAAATAATTTCTCCAACTAATATATATTAAATTCCTTTTGAACCCTAGTAAATTTTGAAAACCATTATATATATAAAGTAAATTATTTACTTATATTAATTAGTAAATAATTATAACTAGGTTTCCAAATTATATTCTCCAGAATCAATTATAACAAATTTATTTTAATTCCACAGTTGCCGATTTTGTTTTGGTAATAATTCATCTTAGACAATCCGACTAAGTTTACAAATTTAAATAATTACCAAGTTCTTGATTCGGTAATTTGGTTTAAATCACGTAAATATAATATTATAATAATTCTTATTCTAGAGCAACGTGTCACTAGTCATTAGGAACATTTTATAATTATTTTAAAAACAATATACTGTTCATCTATAATCTCACTTGAGATTAAATAAAATCTCATCTTTGAGACGAAGAATTTGTACAGATTAACTCAAATATATCAATTTCAATTAAAAATAGAAATTGGTTTATTGAAAATTATACGATTCGACCATGAACGGGCTCTGATGCCACTTGTTAGAATTCGGGGCAGCGGAAGCAGTAAAACAAGAATTGTCCGTCTAAAATAATCTGATCTCATGATACGTATGATAAAAATAATTTTGGTAAAGAATAAAAATAATTCTTACCCGGAAATCTTACCTCAAAATCACCGTTAAGACAATCTGAAAACAAAGAGTCCCAAGTGTGACCCCTCTAGCGGTATCCACGCGCACACGATCACGAACGCATCAACGATCCTGTAGGTGCTAGCCTCTTCGATCGACAAAATGACTTTAGGAAGCAAAAACACTCAGATCTATTTTTCCTTTCAGTTTTTTCTTTTGTTGAGATTCTTCTTCAGGAACTCTCTCATAAGCTTCATCTGTCAATCTCAATCTTATCTCACAACCCCCTCAATCTCATTAAATTTCTTGTCTTTAAAAAAAAATTTACGTTTCAATCTTTACAATCCAAAGACAAACGTAAGTAACGGCAAAATTAAGACAAAATTTGATTTAATCTTTATATATAATTAATATATTTAATAGTTAGATATAAAACAATTGTCAAATATGATATCTTAATAAATATTAAATATTCATTTCATATCCTTTATAAAAAAAATACGACTCGAATAAATCCATATTCGATCTTGGTCTATTTATTTGCTTCCGATATTTCATAATAAATTAATAATCCAATTAGTTCTAATTCTGAAATAAAATGATTAATTTTAGTATCCACTAAAATAATCAAAATATAATGTTCGTGTCGACGTGCTATGCGTGCGACCCTCTAGGACCTATACACGAAGGCAGTGTATATCCATACACAAACTACGGTAACCGTTTAACAACAGTTTTTAGTCACCCAACGTGTTAGGATAAAGATCATAAATCATAAACCACTATGAACTTATTACTGTGTAATTCAATCTCTTTATCTATTCGACATCTCAATTAATTCGGCGCAAAATATATCATCACCATATTAATTGTTTTACTTGATTACCAAGATATAATAAACTCTCTTGAATGTAAAACATTCCTCCCATGACCATGGATTTTAGAGTCACTAATATCTCTATCAAGTGGCCTAGATGTCAACTCTCTAATCCAAGAGAGCGATGAATCCTATATTGACTCAACATTATTCTCTCTACGCTTTGTCACACACCCAACAATCGTATTACACACAATCCGGTTAAAGACTGCTTTTAATGACGTCAAAGTGCGCAAACTCCGCGCATAGAATAAATGAAGGTCTCAAGTCAAAAAATAAGTTACACTCGTCCATAAAGAGGGTTGACCAATGATGTTCAATATGTGGTATCCTCTTAATCGGGTCGTGCCCAGTAACCCTAATCTCAGGGTACCCCTAAGTATAACTTAGATATACAATCCATCGGTCTATCGTGACCTTAGTTATACTCAACGATGATCTAGATGTTCATGTCCCCTCTAAATATCTATCCGATCACGGACTATTTCAGATTAATATACTCATTAATTTGTGGGACTTTATTATTAATAATTTTACGTGTAGAAAAGTAAAATAATTAACAATAAATACTCGTCTTTATTAATTATTTATCCACAAATACAATAAAGTGTCTCGATACATAAGTGCACGCTCTAACAGAAAGTATGCCTACTGAGGTGCTTCGGAGGTTCGCGAGTACTGGAGGGAGTGTCAAGACGAGGTCGACAGCTTCGGGAGGCATGCGCTTGTGGAATATCTGATTACCCAACTGGGAAAGATAGGTATAACTCGGCTAAATTCAAAACAGCATAGCAAAAGAAGACAAACAGCGAAACAGTGGCCAACCTCAAGGGGGTAATGCTGAAGGCCAGCCGCTCTGTTCCTCGCGTCGGACGAGTCGGGCTACGTCAGCGGCCGCAACTTGATTGCTGACGAAGGGTACCGAAGTGTTGGGCTATTCTCTCTTACGGGAGAGGGGCTCAAGTCCGTGCTTATTTCTTACTTATTTTATTTAAAATTTGAATATATCTTAACTTTTGGATACCGAGATTAAAGTTCCAATTTTTTAAATTAAAAACTAAAAATTTATTTGAAATCTTGCATTGAAATCAAAGAAAACGAAATATTTAAATAATCATTTTGAGTTCTTCATAAATGCCGTCACTCCCAAACAGAGGGTTAAGGACGTAGTTGGTATTTGATAACACATTATATATAGATCGCAGACATGGGGTGGAGATAGTGGAGGGGAGGATGGATTAATATTTGTTCGAAATTTGTGCTAATTGGATTCGGCTGTCGTCAGCAACAACGAAATTTGGTAAAATGACGAAATGCGCCGTAGGATGTCGGAACTACAACCACGAAGACATTGGTAAGAAAAAAAAGAAGGAACTAACTCTCTGTCTTATTCCCTCCTCCTCCACGATTTCGCCTTTCCAAGGCAAGGAAAGTAAGTCATTCGGTCATCCCTCGCCGCCATTTGCCGCGAACAGCTAACGACACTTCTCCTCCAGGTAGTTTTCTCTCCTTCCATTCAAACCTAACATTCTCCCTCTCCCTTCCTCCCCCAAACACCTTCCTCCCTCAAATGCAGCTATTCCCCTTCCCCTTCCCCTTCCCCTTCCCCTTCCTCGGACAATGTTCGGCCTCGCATGGTACGAAGCCGCCTGCTACGCCCTCGTCTCCCTCTCCCTCCTCGCCTCCCTCTCCGTCATCCTCACCAGGGAGGGCGCCTCCAGGTTCGACGACAACGCCATCTTCTACAGCCTCATTTCCTCCCACGACGATGATTCTGTCGGTGGCGGTGGCAAGAGGTTCCGCCCCAAGGGACACGTCTCCGGTTCCCAGATCTGGAGGTGTTGTTGGGTCCCCTTGGGTCATCCCGGCTGGCTGCTCCTGACGCGCTCCCTCTCCTTGGCCACGCTTTCTGGTTTCTTGGCTTGGGATGTCGTTGATTGGGATGCCTCCATTTTCGTCTACTACACCGAGTGAGCCCTCCTCCCCCCTCCCCTCCACCCAGCCAACCAACAATCGCCCTGGAATTTATCGGTTGTTGCAGTTTCTGGTTCTTCTGTTGTAGCTATTGCCTTGAGGGTTCGGCTCATTCGTGATCCTTGGCAAAGCCTAGGCTTTTATCAGGGCAATGCTTGTTTGTCGGGGGGGTGCCATAGATCAATGTGTGAGCATGCTGAGGTTCTGTATATGCAATGCCACTGCTCCCGGCAAGTGCTTTGGAGATTTGATAGAAAACTGCACTCTTAGGAGTTTAATTGACTCAATCCAGAGGCTCTGACACTGGATGCATGATTTGTGTTGGATTGGGGGATATGTTTGACCGAAATCGAGTATCTGATCACGTTTCTAGTTGCCTAATATGTATCCTAGCAGTGCCGCGACACACATCAGTTGTTTCGAGAGAATTCAATTTAGATGTTCTAATAGTGAAGAATCATGACAAGAAGCTACTCTACTCTTTAATGAATTGGGAAATCTGCTTAGATGACATGCTTTTTTGATTGGCAACACCTCCCTCGTTCATTGAACCCGATTTGTTTTTTCCTTTTGTAATTGCATCTGATGTATGCACTTCTTCATTTAAGGCAAATGATTGGAAAGACCTGATTAGTTTTCTTTATTGTTGGTTTGCAAATTACAGATGGACGTTTGCCCTGGTGATGGTGTATTTTGGGGTAGGTGGATTCAATTATGAGTTAGTGGCAACTGCCTTAGTAAGAGGTTACTGTACCTCGACGCATGTTGAAGGACAAGTCTTTTCAGAATTGTGGAAACACATTTTCTCATTACTGCACAAATTCATTCTTGATGCAGCTTGGGGTCATGATGTCTGCTTATGGATGTTGGGTTTACTCGAGGCAAACTTATTCTTCTGAAAACAGGGCGACAGATCCGCTTCTTAGGAATGACTTGGAAGACAACCGTTATTCTGTTGTTAGTAGCAATTATGAGGTGGGGATAATGGAAGCGACAGGAAAAAGGGCAAGGAGTCGTTACACTGAAGAGGACATCCTGCAAAGAGCAGGATTTTGGGGATATCTTATGCAGATCGCATATCAGGTTACAGCTACAACGCCCGGTGTTCAATATCAACTGAAATAGTTTATTCAGTAATAATTTGGGAAGATTAGGTCTCATTGCTGGAGTTTTAGGTATCACGAATCATGGCGAACCTAAATACACTGTCTCCGGATATCACTTTATATATATATTATTCCTCTTGCCTCCTGGTTTACCTTAGAAGCTCATGCCTCTTCTGTTATAGACGAGTGCAGGTGCTGTCATCCTCACAGATATCGTGTTTTGGTGCATAATAGTGCCGTTTCTACCCACTGAGCGCCTTGGCTTGAACTTGGTGAGTTAAATATGCGATGTCACTTCTTGCTCTCTGCACCTTGTTATCGCCGATCAGATCTGTTCATTGGGTCTATCATCATATAATGCTATTTTTTTATGATGATTGCAGTTAATGGGTAGCATGCACACGTTGAACCTCTTCTTTCTTCTTGTTGATACCTCATTAAACAGTCTCGTGAGTTCTGTCTAGTGCTTGTCCTATCCTGTTTTCCAGTCGATATCTTAATCATTCACAAAGTTTCTGTTTCTTCTCTCCCAGTCTTTTCCTTGGTTCCGGCTATCATACTTTGTGCTCTGGAGCTGTACGTATGTTATCTTCCAGTGGCTCATTCATGCCTGTGGTTTCTCGTGGTAAGCATATACCTTTGGCAACGATATCCCCATTCCTCGATCAGATAAGAACCGACTAACCATGAGTCGCCCGGTGCTGCAGGTGGCCATACCCTTTCCTTCAGGTGACATCGCCTTGGTCTGCTGTATGGTATGCTCAGCCATCACCTACTATTCAATACAACAATTCCCAATCTTTCTTTCGCCCCTAGTACCACCAGTATTCCAACCTTCATGTTTTTCAACTCAACAGGTATTTGGCAATGGCCGGGGCCCACGTCCCTTGTTATGGACTTTACGCAATTATTGTAAAAGCAAAGAACTCAGCATTTTCGAGGTTATTTCCAGATTCTTTTGTAAGATCATAGGGCAATTCATTTGATTTTATACTGTAGAGATAAGGAAGAAAAAAAATGATGTGTTTCCTCAGGCAAGTGTTGAATTGCTGAACTAAGTCATGTTTATGAGGCGTTTTGGTGTGTAATTAGACAATGTATCATACTTCCTTGGGGACACCACAACATTCAGCTGACCGTCGTGTTGCCCACGCCACACGACCTTTGCTGCCGTTGATGGGCTAATCTGCAATACGGATCACCTACTGTCGAGCCATGTTGCGGCCGGTCTTGCCTGTTCACCTGTGGCAATGGGGCATTTCGTTGTGGATTTGTTGTAGGATTGCATGATGCATTGTTCTACATCGGTAGTAGTACCTTCTTCTGATCTCACAGCTCTTCCCCATGAGCACCTCGACGTTCCCCATGCGCCCGCGCCCTCTGAAAATCCTTCCCTCCATCTTTCTGACAAAATCAGTTCGGTCTAGTTGCCCCCCATTGTCATCCATCCACATGTTTACAGGCGGCAAAATTAATGAAATTTGAAGTGAAACTATGTACACTACGGGGAAATTTTCAGAAAGAAATCGAAATTCAAAATGATTTTTTATTTCTGTATTTGAATGGTTATCAAAGCAGTGGTTTTTAAGTAGCTTTTTTCCAAAATAGCGGGAAAATATTTCCGGCACTAACTTCTCGTTAAATAATGTTCCTAATTCAATGTTAAAAATACCAATAGTAAAAAATTCAGTGTTTCTAATTCGAGTTCACCTGAAAATTTTGAGTGAATTCGATATTTAAAATGATGAATTTTCTAAAAATAAAATAAAATTTAATATATTTTTGAACATAGCAAGTAGTTTCCGGCGGATTCGGATGATAGCGGTCGAAATGACACCTGCCACAAAAAGTGAATCCCACCTGATTTATCGGCAGCCGACATGTGGCATTCCATTTCTTGCAAATCTCGCTTCTCCCTTTCTTGCTATTCATATAAACAAGCGAGGCATTCATTACGGCTAACAACATCCGAAAAGTCTCCGCAACAAAACAAGTCAATCAATATACTTACTATTAGATTAGTCGGCCAACTTTGTACGTATCGTTTCCAATTTAAGAGGGTCCGTTTGTTTCCTTCACCTTTTGATTTTTTTTTTTAATTTCACACACTATTTACCAATCTCATTGGCCCAGAGTTTTCATCATCCATCGAAACCCCGGGTGACTAAAAAAAGCCTTTAAGGTATAACCACAATCACAACCTTGGAAATATGTCCGGATGCGTGTGCAATGGAGGTGGGGGAACTCGCATTTCATGGCACGAAAATCCATGTAACTTTTCCATGAACAAAGAAGAAAACTACTTAAGAAAGATTGAAAAAGTAAGTGAGATTTGAACATGGAACTGGAGACATGTCTTATTTCTTAAGTACAAATCTCTTCAACCATTGGTCCCCAGACAGTTGTTAATCTGGCCCTATGAACATGACACTTGTTGGAATCCGAGATCATTGAGATTAACTCCCCCACCCGCTTCTAAATTACCTTTTTCTTTTCATTACTCAAAAATAATCTCAACAGACTTTTTATTACAAACACACTCTCGTAGGTTTAGTTTGTTGTACTTCCTGTTCCTGTCCTAAAAAGAGAGAAGACCCAGAAGGGAAATGTTTTTCCGGAACCAGTATCAGTATCGTCACCTCTTTCTAGCCATGTTCAACGTCTTGAAGGGCTTCCTTGTCTGGGGTTTTGTCCTGTGGACCACGCGTCGGGTCCTAGACGGGCTCGTCGACCTCCGCCTGTCGTCAGTCCTCGTTGCGGCCGGGGTTATCGCCGCATCCGCTGCCCTGAGGAAGTGGAGGAAATCCCCCGTCGCATTGGTGGAGAGCGCGAGAGAATTCGAGGAGTGCGCTTCCCTGGACTCGTTCTCGGGGAGCGAGTGCATAAATCCGTCGACGAGCGAGGGTTCAGAAGCAGAGACCGAGCCGGTGTCCATGGAGGGTCGCGGGCGGGACTGGCCGGAGGAGGACGGCTCGATAACGGACGAGGAAGGCATGATTGAGATCGCGATCTCGAGCGGGCATTACATAGGGCGCGGCCGCGGGGGAGGTGGCGGTAAGAAGGAAGCGGTCGATATTTATGAAGAGAATATGATTGAGATTGATATATCCATGGGTTCAATCAAGTTGGTGTAACTATTCATGGAGTGAACGAATGAAAAGAAAAAAAAAAAGAGATAAATACGAAAATAAACAGAGTATCTTAGCCGTGAACCTGTTTGACCTATCTTTGCATAATTTACTGCTACTTTTGTTTTTTGTTTGAACTTTTATGAAGTACGTCGTCCTCATCATCATCCTCGTTAATCTTAGCTGTAAATTTGAGTCGACTGATAGGTAAGATTGATGGACAATCTTCGGAATATGGAATCCTTCATGTGGTAATAATCAAAAGTTTTGGACCACTGGATTTCCACTAGTCATGAAGTAAATAATGATACTTATCCGAGTTTCTTGATCACTACCAATAACAAAACAAAAACCCTAATTGAAAATTATCTATCGCCTGTTAATCTTTTTTGGGAAGACGATTGGCTTTATTTAATTCTTCTTGTAAATTTTTTTTTTTTAAATAATCTCAATGCTTGATGTGGTCCCTCATGATTTAAAAAGAACAATCACATCGTTGGAAATCGAGGTGAGAAAAACTAAAGGAAAGAAAGGTTTTCTTCGTGGTTCGGTCGGGCGCGTCTCTCCCGTCGATCAATATCCGCTTAAAAAGAGCGATCCACATTGAGCAAGTCCAAATGATATGCTTGAACTTAACCCATCGGCAACACTTCAGTCGTCATATCTTTTGTACCGTAATCAGTCATCCGATACTATTAGGGTTTGTTCCAAAATAACGTAGTTAATAGCGGTGTAATTAAAAGCGCAAGGCGCACTTGAGGCGCAAGGGTGCGCCTTGCGCTTTAGTCCGAGGCGCAAGGCGAGGCGCACGCTTTACCGTTTGAGGCGCACGCTTTACCCGAACATCACAATCTTTTAAAGGAAAATACATGTGGTCATCAAAATATTGGAAAATTCAAAAGGGAAATACATAAGACTTGTAATCCACTCCGATCATTAAAAGCAATGTTTGAAAGGAAATACATGACTAGTCCTCAAAATCAGAAACGTTGTCTTCACAATCGACGAAAGCGGCGGTGCGAATCAACTCGTCTTCGTCTTCGTCTTTATCGGCAATTCTTTCAATTTCTTCATCCGCATCCGAATCGACTTCATTCTCCTCAAATCTCATTTGAGACCTACTTGAACTTGCAAGTAGGTGAGAATTTTGCCTCTATTCCGCTCGGGCAAACCAACTTCCGAGGCTCTCTCCACATTGCCCCATGTAAGAATATCATCATCAAAAACCAAGTCATTGTGATCCTCTTCAATTTCTCCAATCAACCATTCATTACAAGAATCAATGCAATCCAAACTCAGAGGATCAATGCTATCTGCCGAATCATATCTTGCTTTGAACTTTTTGTTATACTTGATATATTCGAGATCAAGTAGCCTGCGATGCTCAAGTCTATTCCTTTTCTTGGTATGAATCTGTAAAATTTGAATTAGTAAATATTAAATTTGAAGCATTAGCCAATCATGATGCTAAAAGGTGTCTAACTCTAACCTACTCAAAGACGCTCCAGTTGCGTTCACATCCACTAGCACTACATGTCAGTGACAGAATTCTAACTGCTAGTCGTTGAAGATTTGGTGTTTCGCTGTCGAAAAGACTCCACCACTCCGCTGTGATAAGAATAAAGTAAGTACTGTGCTTATAAAATAAAAGTAAGTTTAGAATTATTGTTACCACTACCAGGCGATTTAGAAGTTCTTGATCTTTGTACTAAACGGTCGTTGAATTGCCCTTCTTTGTCTTTGTATATGGATACCTCATCTACAATCTTGTCTTTTAGGAACCAACTTTTGGATAGTAACATACAAGCCTTTAGTAATCTCAACATCAGAAAGGATGCCCGGATTCTGATCAAGATATGCAGGATTTAAGAGGTGTCCAGTTGCATGAAGCGGATGATGTAATTGACAATCCCATCTCCGATCAATGATATCGAAAACCTTTGCATACTTATCTTCCCTGCCATTGAAAGACCTTTGTATTGTTTCCTTAGCCTTATCCATAGCTTCGTAGATATAGCCCATAGCTGGTTTCCTCTCATTATCCACTAAACGAAGAACTGTTACCAATGGCCCCCATTACTTTGAGTGCAAACAAAACACTATTCCAAAATGATTCCCTCAAGATTATGGAATAAGCTCACTTCCCTTTCACCGTCTTTGACAACTTCATATCTTCCCATTCTTGAGATCTGAACATCCTCCTCAAGTTTTGCTTCAATAAATAAAGCCTTTGTAATGTCAGAAATGATGTTGCAAAACGATTAACACCATATCGCAACAATTCCTTATTCTCCATGAAAGTCCTCATGATGTTCAATGCACTCCCATGGTTGTATATAAACCCAACCAAGAAAATTGCTTGCTCCAAGGTTTTCTTAATTCTTGTAATCTTCCCAATGTCTTCTAGCATTATATCGATACAATGTGCGGCACAAGGAGTCCAATAGATGTGCTTCCTTTTTGCTTGAAGTAGTTTGCCTGTTAAAAAATAAGACGTTATCAAAGTGACTATAAAATAGTTATTATAAACTTATAATTATACGAAAAACACGTAATTACCGGCTAGCACATAATTACTTCCATTGTCCGTCACAATCTGAACCACATTTTCCTCTCTAACTCTTTCCAAGAAGCTATCAAGGAGCTCAAACAATTTCTCTCCGGACTTAGAATAAGCAGATGCATCCACAGATTTAATGAACATTGTTCCCTTTCTACTATTTACCAAAAAGTTTATCAAACACCGACTTTTGCGATTGGTCCAACCGTCTGACATTATGGAACAACCATATTGGGCCCAAGATTCTTCGTGGTCCTTCATGAGATTCTTTGTAAATTCATGTTCTTTCTTCAAAAGAGTCACCCGCATTTCGTGAAAGCTAGGAGGCTTCAAATTCGGGCCATATCTTCCAACAGCTTCTAACATCCATCTAAAGCTGTCCAAATTTACAGCATTGAAGGCAATGCCAGCCTAATAAAAGAATTTGGCAACATACTGAATAGTGTTCTCTCTGGCTTCTCTATCACAAGCATCGACTATATTTTGTTGTTTCTTCTTTCCAACTGGATTTTGCATCATAAAAAGGTCCATTTGACCCTTTTAGTGTAGCATCTTTCCCTTGAGCTTCTTCAGAGGTAATGGCTGGCTTGAGCCTCCTCTTTTTTTCTCCCTATCACACCATGCTTCAATCTCTTCATCGTCATTTCCAATTATCTGCTCATCCATATCACAAGGTAATGTCCCTTGCAATGCAATAGATACCGTCTTGATATTTTTCTTTTCAAACATATGCTTTCTTAATTATTCTTTCACCTCCTTTGGACAACTTTCACATGCCTTTGCATTTCGATTTGCCCCCATTTGATGTTGTTTTGCTCGAAATATTCCTCCATTTGTCTCAAATCCACAAAAGTTACAAGTAACTTTGCATCTATTATTCGGATCCTTCAAATAGTTGTATTTCCATCCCGGATCTTTTTTATTCGAGGGCGTTGATGAGACGGAAGTTTCAATGGATGACATAATGAATTCCCTTCCCTATGAAAGGGACAAATAAAATGAAGTCAAGCATATGCAAAACCGACGGCAACAACAAGGTTGAACAACGATTTGCATGACAACCATTGGAGAATTTGCTTAATCTTAATGGATTTACGTGCAACATGGTTCAGTAAATAAATTATGGCCTTCCAGGAATTACCTCAAGCTATGACAGAAGTCCACTTATCAAGCAAGTTCACTTATCAGGTTGTCCACGCTTTGCCTTTCTGCGAGTATGATTTTTATGAGAACCCCTGACGGGTTTCCTTGATTTTCGACTGCAAAAGATAAGGAAATAGAGAAAACAAAAAATATTCACATTTGCTGTCTGATCAAAATCAACTGAACTAATGAAGGAAAGTGTTTAAGAAAATGGAAAAAATACTGATCAACGGAGGGAAGATTGTTTGATAAAAAAGCTCACCCGAAAAGAGTAGAAATGAAATTAACGATGATGAGGGCTGGTAGGGCCAACAAGACAGATGCCTACAACAAAAGAATTCATTTCATTACAGATGGACCGGGAGCTAGGGCATGATTTCCCGATGGACTTATAGGGCTGACAAGGAGGTGCGAGCTACGGAAATGCGGTGGCTTTCGGAGGGGCGAGCTACGGAGATACGGCGGATTTCGGAGCTGCGAGCTACGGAGATGTGGTGGGAGGAGAAAAGAAATGAAGAATGAGACGGAGGTGGGAGGAGAAAAGAAATGAGACGTGCTGTGGGAGGAGAAAAGAAATGAGACGGAGGTGGGGAGAAAGGGATTCAGTTTGATTTTTATTTTGTTTTTGGTCCTTTAATTTTTTTTTAACTTTTACAATTAAGTCCTCGTCGCTCCAAATAATAAAGCGACAAAAGCGAGCGCTTCGTCGCCTCATCGCCTTTCCCCGAGGTGCACCCGAGGCGCGCGCTTCACTGACTGAGCCTTGCTTCACGGGGGTCGCCTCGCCTCAAGGCGCTCGCCTAGAGCGAGAGCCGAGCGCTTTTAATAATACTGGTTAATAGTAAGAATTTTCTTCGGACAAGATCGAAGAATATACATCCGAAAATTTCTAAATCCCGGATCGAATCCCACTTGATGTTACCAGACACAAACCTTGAGCCATTTGCGCTGGCATCTTCAAAGAAAGGAAACAATGGTTTCTTTCTTACTAAAACTGATGACTGAGGAAGTAGAGACTGGGTTTTAACAGACATTATTACATAGAAGAAGACAGACCATACACGGGCTAATCTGGCCCTGCTGGTCTTTGCAACTAATCACGATCATGCCACTGGCCCTCCCTCCCTTCCTTTAGCCGAATTCTTTCCAATTTAAAAACTATTTTATATTTTGACAAAATATCAATTTATATCCTCAACTTTTAGCTAACTTTATGTTTTTGTCATTAGCTTAGTTTGTTATATAATATCAACTTTTATTTTTATTTTTATTTTAGTCAATCTTAAATTTTATCAAGACCTTAATAGACAATTTTTATTTATATACTAAAAAAGAAAAAAATTATAAAAAATAAAAAATAATATTAAAACCTCTTGTATGATTTTTTTTATTTTAAAATTTTGATTAATAAATCAAGTGAATTTAAAGCTAGACAATAATTGTTGATGCTGTCAAAAAATATGTAAAATCGATGAAGGTCGAATGATGTTCTATTAGAGGCTTGCTATTACGAGTAAAGTGAATTATGAGGCGAACGGATGAGATGTTGAAACTCCACTATTACAAGACATGTGTCGGATTATATTAAGGCCTTGTTTGACTTTCGCTAAGAGAAATTTAAAATTGGCCAAAAATTAAAATAAAAATAAAAGTTGATGACAAAATAAGTTCATAAAAAAATAGAAAACTGGCTGAGAAAGTGAACATTTATAATTTTTTTGGGTAAAAGAAATAACCACCGGGGTCGTTGCCACAATAATACCAGATACTAATACGAAAATCTAACGTTGCTTGTTGTTTTCATTTAATTTTTTATTTTATCGGATACAGGTGGCACAGGGCGCCAATCGTCGTGTCTGGAAAAAGCAACTGCTATCCACATCAACAATACCGCACCTTTGTCTACTTTTTCGAATTAGCTCAATCCATGATCACGTCGAGGCACATAGATTTTGCGCCTGTCTAAAATATCATTATTTGAAAATATTAATTATTGTCAAAAAACAATTTGTTTCCTTTCTTCCTCCTCAGTCGTCGTCTGTCTGTCTTCTTCAGCCGAAGCTGGATCCACACTCCCCACTTTTCCTTCTTCCCCAACCTCAGCGACATTCCTCGGATCTTCCATTTCGCCTAGGGTTCGTTACGTCTGAGGACCACTTCCCGAGTTAAACCCGCCGTGAACTCCCCCTTATCCTGCATTTGTTTGTCGGGTCGAGGGGTTTGCAGGGATTTCTCCTCCTCTGGTTAGTAAAGTTTCCTCCTTTTTTCTGGAATTCCGTTGGTGAGGGTTGCTCGTACCTTCCTTTGGGTCACCTTTGATTCGGCGGGGGCTTCATTTGTAATGATGTTAGGATATTGGTACAGTAAGATTAGATTGTAGGCGTGTGTACTCGAATCAGTTTCCTCGCTGAGGCGTGATCCCGAGGAGTTAATATGTTCCAAAGCATGGCTGGCGGCCTGGAGGATGCGGAGATTTGCTATTTGCTATAATGTGGCTTTGGCTAATCCGATCGGGGTTTCTTCGATGCTCACTTTGGGGTGTGAAATGTTAAATGCTCTAACGGATGCGTACTTGTCCCCGTTGTTGCGCATTGTTACTTTTCCTGAATATCCATTCTCTCAACAAGTATAGCGGTGTGGATACACGTATCAGTTGCTCCTTCAGGTACTCCGTGGAATCAATTTGTTAACTTCTATGCCGGTCCTTCTCAGGTGCCAACACCGTCTCCCAGCTATTCTGGTCTGTGCTTGTTCCTGCTTATCCTTGCCTTCTTTTTTCCTCTCTTATTAGTGTTTCCCGTTTGCTTATATACCAATTCTTTTGTTATAGTCAGCCCAGACCCTGCCGTTGATCCTGGGCGAAAACAAAGATGTCATCATCACTATGCCATACCTGTTGGGGCTGCCCCATCCCCTTTGCAAATTTTCGGGTAATTATTTATTATACTTGATTAGAGAACGTTACCCTTCCTGCGTGCTTCTCTCCGTGAAGTTGCATTACCTATGAACCTTACACGTTGGCATCTTATCCTTTCTCGAGCCTTCCATCTTGGTACTCTGTTTTAATTTGTGATAAGATCATATGTTGAAGTTCACTAGTACTTAATTGCTTAATTGGTCGTGGAATCCATTCCTATTGTCATATCGTTGATTTTTATCTCAAATGTTCAAAACTTGACATCCGTCAATCTCTTCAGCTTCAATTGTCTGATATGAGGATCTTTGCAGGTTGTGACCAAACATGTGCTGAGCCACTTACTGCAACTCCTTTGGTTCACCATGTGGCTGCATTATTCCCATGAAAGTCTTGCTTCTGTTGGACGTTGCTCCTTATGGTATGTTCCCGGTAACAAACGAGCTGGAGATTGAAGTAGCATCTGGCACTGACTTGACGAAGTCAAGTCAAGATAATGGGTGCAAGTGCAGATAGCCTAAATCAGGGTCAGACCATTGTGGATATAAATTTGGTTCCACATGGTGAGAAGTTTGATAACACCACTGCGCTGTTGATATACGAGAGATTTTGGGAGAAGAAAGTGCCTCTGAATGCATCAATCTTTGGTGAGTATGACGTGGTTTATGTCACTTACCCAGGTATTCATGTTTCCTTTGCTATTTGGATCCATTGCAATGAAGTGATTTACTAATGTGCCCTTTATTAGGTCTTCCTTCATCTCCACCATCTGGCCAAGTCATCGGCAGCGAGCCAATGCCGAGTCCTAGGAATCTTCCAATATCCACAGATCTTCCCAACAAGAACTCAAAGATGAATGACAAAAGTATTGCCATTATTTCTTTGTCGGCCGTTGTTATTCTGGTGGTTCTTGTTGGAGCAATCTCGTTCATTTTGAAGTGGAGGCTGACCAACAGATGCCTAACCCACCGATTCAGATGACACCACTCCCTTCTAACTTTTGGGATCTCCATCCTTCCCCCCTAAAATGTGTTGCAGAGAAATTTTGGTCTTTACTTAAATCGTTTCTCTTTGTATAATGCTCGAGAGAATAGACAGTGGTGAGTTTAGGATCAAGAAGCCACTGGACTAGCGATAAAGAAAGAAAAGTTTATTCATTGTTGCATGTCTAATATTGTTTCATTGCGAGTTTTGTTATCCGGACCTGAAAGAAGTAGCCGTTGACAGTTCATCGGCATCACTTGAAGGAACAAGTAGGAGGGAAAGCCACCGCTCCTTTGTACGCATGGTTGTCAGGATTGGTAGGATTGGATCGGTATGGTCGAGTATAATTGAGTAGAATTGTAAACATTAAGATCGATATAATTGAAATTTTTGGATTGATAGGATCTGGAATCTGACAACCTTGTTTGTGCGTATGAATACAATTGCCGGCGTTTTCATGATAACAAGGTGCTCCCCTTTATTTGAATATCCACCTACGGCTTTTCAATCACCTGTCTGGCAGACTTAAAAAGCCACCTTCAGACGCCTTATGCTCGATCATTTTGGACAACGCTTGCATCCTCCGTATTACCACGGCTATTGGCACATAGTTAGCCGATCCTTATTCCCCAGCTTCTTCTCCGGGAAAAGAAATTGACGATTCATGGGACTTCTACCTCCACACGACATTGCTTTGTCGGGCTTACGCCCATTGAGGTCCCCACTCTGGTCAAGTGGGCTGGGCTGAGAGGATTTGGGTTGCGGGACTGATAAAGCAATTTTGGCACGCATTCTTCAACATCGTCAGTTGGACCAATCCCCCTTCAATAATTACTTAAAAGGGACACCCTAATAATTGATAATTATGACTATGATTAAGAAATAATTCACCCTTCTTGTTTATTTTTTCCTTCAATTTTACATGTGGGGGGTTATAATGTGTTGTTGGGATTTTGTGGACCGAAGTTGATTATATTGCGATTTGGAGAATATTAGATTTGTTCGTTATATACGGAAGGTGAGAGAATATATCTCCTAGAGAAATATATTGGGCGATATTTGTATTACATAATATATTTACTTGCCAGATTTTCGATATCTTTGGGGCCATCTTTTCTATAAATAGGTGTCGGTTGTGACAGGGCCGACACGCTACTACTACGTACAGGACATAAACTAGCAACGCGACCCGCCAGGCGCCGTGCCCACACAAGCACGACCAGCCTACTTTTCTATCCCAGGAATACAATGACCACAACCCAGAACACCCAACCCAACCAGATGGTGGCAATCACCGTATTATCACTTACAATAATACACAGGGATTACAAGACTCTCATGTCTACAACAAGCTCCCGCTAAGCACACTCACATGCTTACATAGACTCTCGTCCCACCCAAGTCCCCGCTCACACTAGCATAGGGGCCAAGGGCCTTACAACAGGCTTACACGACAATGGACTCTAGGACACCATGCGGCCACGAGCAAGCCACCAGTCCCGAAACACCAACGATCATCGGCAGCCAGGAGCACCAAGGGTTGTACGCACTTAGGCCAGGGGACTGCACCCTCTTGCAGCAACCATCCGAAGGATCGCCCGCAGCATGCTTCAGGACTTCTTCCGTCAGCAACCACCCACAAGCATCCTCCATGGAATCTCCGTTGCTTCCTGCAGCACGCTACCGCAGCAGCTTCGCATACCAGGAACGCCCAACGGCCGACTCCTTGCCCGCCACGTACATCTCGCCGCATCCGCATTGTCCGTCGTCTAGCACGTCATTGTCCGTGCCATTGCCAATTTTCCCTTTTCTGTGAGTCCGCCCACAATGTGTACTCGGACGCTTGCGTCCTCGTACGATTGCCTCCAATGCACGTCCTCACCGTGCTGCCCGCCACCCGCTAGTCCGCCAACGAGTGTAGCCCAGGCTTAGGCCTAAGCTGATCCCCACACCCAGGGATTCGGGACCTGTGCTCGTGCCTCGCTCACGAACACCGCTCTAGCACTCGCACTAGAGACCTCCGCATTCTGGACACGCCTCGCTCGTGCCCAGCTTCGATGCTCGCGCCTCGCTCCCGAGCATCGATGAGCGCCACCCAACGCCCAAGCCCGTGCCTCCCTCACGGACTGCCGCCTAAGCAGCCTTGCTCAAGCCACGCTAGATGGTCGGTAAAGGGCCCCTGTCTGACCCTGTGACAAACCAGCCCCACCGGTTGGAGTCGACGCCCTCGTCGACGCTATGCCAAGGTACGCCCGCACTTCGTCCTCGAACTGCCACAACGTGTTGGCCTTCTCTCAGGTTGCTTCCGCCGCCTCCTTGCCTCTCCATTGGACAAGGTACTCCGTTCTACGGTTCTTCTTGCTCTGCCCCAAGACGCGATGATCTAGTATGCACTCCACCGGAAGCACATGCTGCACCCGAACAGTAGGAGACGCCCGCTTCGCTTAGATTCTCCCTTCGGCACGATCATCGACATGGATTGCCTTCAAGAAACTCACGTGGAACGTTGAATGAATCTTCATCATTTATGGCAGCTTCAACCTGTAGGTCACCGTACCCGCATGACTGGCAACTTCAGAAGGACTGTCGTACCTTTGCACAAAAACCATTTATGTCCGTGCCCCACCACGAACACCATGCTCATGAGACCGTCCACAAGCATCTCCTCAAGCCTCCGCACTTGAGTATTCTGGTCACGCTGTGCCTCGCGCCCGCATCATCGTCCGAGCACCGACTCGATCCAACATGTCCCGTCAAGCTACAATGAACGCACCGACGTTCGATGACAGAACCCTTCGCGACACCTTCCGTTCAAGTTCGTAGGGCACTGAGTAGTTGAAGTGGAGCAACAACACTGGCGTCGGGAAACACGTTCAGCCTCTTCACCTTTGGACAATCTCAAGCCCAAGGAGGTCCGTTGCACATGAAACACAGCCTGAGCAAGTCTTGGTCCCATCCGCGACTCATCCCTCATTCTGTCATCTGCTCCGGTAGCCAAGTCGTCACCATCACTACGCTTTAGTTTCGACCCGCCATCACGCTTTCCCTTGTGTCCGTCGTTTCGTGACCACAACTCTTTGATCACAAGCAACCCACTCTGCTCACTACTCCCATCCCAAACGGAGATTAACAAGAACACCTTCAACCACCACGGCCAAGCCAAGTCACGCACACCATGTCACCGCAGCTCAACCCGTGCTCAATGTTGAACATCGTTGAAGAAGTGGAAGGGCTTGTCCACCTTGGACAAGTCGGGAATACCCAGCACCATGACGTGAACTTCTTCGCGTACTCTCTCACGGCGCTTGTGTGTTTGTAGCTCTAGCAATTCAACTTCCGTCGAACTTTGAGGTTCATGGACTCTCACCATCGAACGCTCATCCCCATTGGAGGATTGTGCAGCAATCACCCTCTCAAGGATCACAACCATGTCCGAAGGTCCCCAAGCTGACATGCGTCTCTTCCCCGGTCCAACTCAAACTATCGAGAAAACCGCCAAGCTTTTCCTCCCAAGCTCCGCTCACACCAATGATGGAAGAAACCAACTTAGTCACGACCTCACGTTTATGATCCAAGTCCACCGAGACCGAGGTCTGCACATCGGAAGAAGCCTCACCCCCGAGCCGCACTTGTAGTCCCAATCTCTCGCTGGTGGTTTTGGTTGTCATTGTAAGCCGCTCTGATGCCAACTGTGACGGGTCCGGGACGCCACTACGTTCAAGACTAAACTAGCAACGCGACCCGCCAGGCGCCGTGCCCACACAAGCACGACCAGCCTACTTTTCTATCCCAGGAATACAATGACCACAACCCAGAACACCCAACCCAACCAGATGGTGGCAATCACCGTATTATCACTTACAATAATACACAGGGATTACAAGACTCTCATGTCTACAACAAGCTCCCGCTAAGCACACTCACATGCTTACATAGACTCTCGTCCCACCCAAGTCCCCGCTCACACTAGCATAGGGGCCAAGGGCCTTACAACACGACAATGGACTCTAGGACACCATGCGGCCACGAGCAAGCCACCAGTCCCGAAACACCAACGATCATCGGCAGCCAGGAGCACCAAGGGTTGTACGCACTTAGGCCAGGGGACTGCACCCTCTTGCAGCAACCATCCGAAGGATCGCCCGCAGCATGCTTCAGGACTTCTTCCGTCAGCAACCACCCACAAGCATCCTCCATGGAATCTCCGTTGCTTCCTGCAGCACGCTACCGCAGCAGCTTCGCATACCAGGAACGCCCAACGGCCGACTCCTTGCCCGCCACGTACATCTCGCCGCATCCGCATTGTCCGTCGTCTAGCACGTCATTGTCCGTGCCATTGCCAATTTTCCCTTTTCTGTGAGTCCGCCCACAATGTGTACTCGGACGCTTGCGTCCTCGTACGATTGCCTCCAATGCACGTCCTCACCGTGCTGCCCGCCACCCGCTAGTCCGCCAACGAGTGTAGCCCAGGCTTAGGCCTAAGCTGATCCCCACACCTGTTTGTTGTGGATTATCTATGGGATAAAGAAATACGAAGCTGGGGTTCTTCCTGCGGGCACCCAAGGCACCAGTCCTACATTTTGTCTCTGTGGACTTTCGGAAGCTTCATCTCTGACCTCTATGAAAGCCGGAGTCGCTGGCTCATTCTTCAACAGGCACGCGGTCGCTGACTGAAGTCCCTAAGCCCAGCTTGTAGCAAGCGCCTTTCGGCCTGATCTTAGGCCCTGACTCACCCTCCTCTGAGATATCCTCGGAACAAGACTAGGGTGCTTACGCCCCTTTAGAGAGAGGGGCGGCACCAACGCAAACCATAAATTTCATTTCCGAGTGTGTTATCCAATTATAAAATTGATTTATTCGCAAAATTTCGCAAAAATAATCATCTAAGACGCCCTATGTTATGTATGGTCGTGCCTAAGGGCATATCGGTTGAAGTAGACTGGTTCTCCCCGAAATGCGTTGAGGCGCAGCCCTCTCTTCTTTCCATCCCCCGTGAGCAAAACCACACACTCCATGTTCTGAGAAGTATTTCCCATCCGAAAAGCTTTGCGGGTTTTTTTCTACCAATTGGGGGAAATTCTCGAACGAGGAAAAGGGCCCAATGTCAGAGACCACTGTGTTCGCGCCGGGGGTCCAAGAAAGAGTCGAAGTATCGGTATCGCTTTGAGCGAAATGCGGCAAGGAAAATCCATGGACCGACCCCAGAGGACCGAAACATGCCACTAAAAGACTCTACTGAGACAAAGCCGGGCTATTCGTTGAAGATAAAAGTACATCGAGTCGCTGGAATTGAGACCTCATTCAAAGAGAAAGATAGCTGCGACATTCAAATGGGTTTGAGTTTGAATCATATCATTTTTGAATCTGGTCTTTAGTTTTTTGGAAATTCGGTTTCTGATAATGGAACACCTTGGTGGAAGGGCGCTAGGACAAGTGACTGGGGGGCAGGCAAAGATTTCTCTCCGCGGAAAGTCGGTATACGAAGCGAATGAAAGGACGAGAGAGAGCAAATCCTGAGAGCATAGAAGAGGGATACACAAGTGCAAAGAGTGTGGCGGTAATGAAAGGATGTGTGTTGGGGAAACACTTCAGGGTTATTTCTTACCGGAAAAGCAAGATCTTGTACTCGAGTAGGTCGAGGAGGTTAGAGCATGGTTGTTAAAGCGCAAAGCGCACAAAAAGTGCTAACCTCCCAAATCGCTTTAAGCGCAAAGCACGCTTTTGACAGGGAGGGGGCGGGGCTTCTAAGGAGGGAGGGGCGGGGCTTCTGAGAAGGAGAGGGCGGGGCTGTGGAGAGGGAGGGTAGGGCTTCTGGAAGGAGGGGGAAGGGCACAGAGGATGGGTAGCAATTGAGAATTGGGAAGGATGAGAAAGGGCGCCAGATGAAGGAGAAATGATTTTTAGGTTTATTTTCGAAGAGGAAAATTTACGTTGGAGGGCTTTAAGCGCGAGACGCGCGCTTTGAAAGGCTTCATGCAGGCCGCTCCAGCGCTCAGAAGAAAAGCGGCGAGGGGTCGCTTCGCTTCGCTTTTGGGCTTTAAGCACGCTTCATAGTGCTTTTGTACTCTATTGAATATAGTGAAATCTTCTTCTCTGTCCGTGGACGTGGGTCGATTGACCGAACCACGTAAATTCTTTGTCTCCTTTATTTTTCATTAACTTCTGATCGACGACCAGATCCGGTTCAACACGCTACCGAGGGCTTCCGCGTGTGCCAACAATTGGTATCATAGTTTGGTTATGCAGATTCGAGATCCATGGCTGGTGGCAAGTTTGAGATCGAGAAGTTGGATGGGAGCGTGAATTTCGGCTAGTGCCAAGTCAAGATGAGGGCGCTATTGGTACAGGGTGGTTTGGAGAAGGCTCTTACAGATCAGTCGAAGAGCACTTCGAAGTTGAGTTCTGACCAGTGGGAGGAGATAGATGCTAGAGCGTTATCGGCGATTTAGTTGTGTCTATCCAATGAGGTTCTGACGAACGTGCTCATGGAGACGATAGTGGTCGGGCTTTGGAGTAGGTCGGAGAGTCTGCAAATGACGAGGACTCTAAGCAACAAACTTATTCTCATACAAAGTTTCTTCATGCTTGGAATGACGAAAGGTATGTCCGTTAAATCCTACTTGGATAATTGGTTGTCTGCATATTTGGATTTGGAGATGATCGACGACAAGATCGATGAGGTGATCCAGGCGATCGATGAGTTTGAATCATATCATTTTTGAATCTGGTCTTTAGTTTTTTGGAAATTCGGTTTCTGATAATGGAACACCTTGGTGGAAGGGCGCTAGGACAAGTGACTGGGGGGCAGGCAAAGATTTCTCTCCGCGGAAAGTCGGTATACGAAGCGAATGAAAGGACGAGAGAGAGCAAATCCTGAGAGCATAGAAGAGGGATACACAAGTGCAATGAGTGTGGCGGTAATAAAAGGATGTGTGTTGGGGAAACACTTCAGGGTTATTTCTTACCGGAAAAGCAAGATCTTGTACTCGAGTAGGTCGAGGAGGTTAGAGCATGGTTGTTAAAGCGCAAAGCGCACAAAAAGTGCTAACCTCCCAAATCGCTTTAAGCGCAAAGCACGCTTTTGACAGGGAGGGGGCGGGGCTTCTAAGGAGGGAGGGGCGGGGCTTCTGAGAAGGAGAGGGCGGGGCTGTGGAGAGGGAGGGTAGGGCTTCTGGAAGGAGGGGGAAGGGCACAGAGGATGGGTAGCAATTGAGAATTGGGAAGGATGAGAAAGGGCGCCAGATGAAGGAGAAATGATTTTTAGGTTTATTTTCGAAGAGGAAAATTTACGTTGGAGGGCTTTAAGCGCGAGACGCGCGCTTTGAAAGGCTTCATGCAGGCCGCTCCAGCGCTCAGAAGAAAAGCGGCGAGGGGTCGCTTCGCTTCGCTTTTGGGCTTTAAGCACGCTTCATAGTGCTTTTGTACTCTATTGAATATAGTGAAATCTTCTTCTCTGTCCGTGGACGTGGGTCGATTGACCGAACCACGTAAATTCTTTGTCTCCTTTATTTTTCATTAACTTCTGATCGACGACCAGATCCGGTTCAACACGCTACCGAGGGCTTCCGCGTGTGCCAACAATTGGTATCATAGTGTGGTTATGCAGATTCGAGATCCATGGCTGGTTGCAAGTTTGAGATCGAGAAGTTGGAGGGGAGCGTGAATTTCGGCTAGTGCCAAGTCAAGATGAGGGCGCTATTGGTACAGGGTGGTTTGGAGAAGGCTCTTACAGATCAGTCGAAGAGCACTTCGAAGTTGAGTTCTGACCAGTGGGAGGAGATAGATGCTAGAGCGTTATCGGCGATTTAGTTGTGTCTATCCAATGAGGTTCTGACGACCGTGCTCAAGGAGACGACAGCGGCCGGGCTTTGGAGTAGGCTGGAGAGTCTGTACATGACGAGGACTCTAAGCAACAAACTTCTTCTCAGATAAAGGTTTTTCATGCTCAGAATGACTGAATGTATGTCCGTTAAATTCTACCTGGATAATTGGTTGTATGCATCTTTGGATTTGGAGAGGATCGGCGACAAGATCGATGAGGTGATCCAGGCGATGTTGCTGTTATGTTCACTGTCCGCTTCATAGCAGAGCTTCATTGGGAGAAGTGTTCTCACAGTTGACGGGGTACCGTATGCCTTTTGATCAAAAGATTTGATTGATAAAGAGTTGATAGGTAAAGCGGGGCGACCGATGGTGGAGACATTAACAGTAAGCAGAACCAGATCCAAAGGTAGCGGATGGGTAAGATACTTCCATTGTGGTAAAAAGGGACACATAAAGAAAAATTGTAGGAAGCTGATAGGGAAGGATGGAGGATTACAAGAGTCAACGACTATTACTGTGTATAGTATACCAGCGACAATGATGCTAGAGATGGAGATGTACTCATGGTTAGCAAGGTGCAGGCTGTTGAAACCGAGTCGTAGAGACTATCAGACGAGGATTGGATTCTCGACTCAGGGAGTACTTTTCACATGAGTCATCATAGGGCGATGTTCACCGCATATTGTTCCACTGCAGGTGGAGAGGTACGCTTAGGCAATGGTCATAAGTGTAAGGTTGCAGGTGTGGGAACGGTTCGGCTCGGAATAAAGGAAGGAGCTGTGAGAGAGTTGGCAGGTGTCCGACATGTGCCTGACATCACGAGAAATATTATTTCCGTAAGTGATTTAGAAGCCAAAGGGTACGAATTTTCTGCTTCAGGTGGAGCCCTCAACATTCGCCGAGGAAGGCGATTGTGGATGACCGGGATTCGATTGAAGGGCTTGTATGTTATGAGAGGTGCCGTTGCTAGTACCACTGTTGGGTCTTCTGGAAGGCGTCATGAACCTTTCAAGAGGAGTAATCAATCATCGGAGAAACGGGGTAATAGGTCACGAGTGCGGAGACGCAAGAAGATGTGGGTAGTCAAGTCCGTCGTAGATGGGCTTGGATGTTCCGTTGATTAGGCTCGTTGGAGCCTGGAGGAGAAGAAGGGAGATATTAACAGTGAGTCTCGGGGGAAACTAGTACATAGAGAGACAATTCCTCAGACGTTCTATAGACTTCGGCCCAAGGTGGAGTTTGTTAGGATTTTGTGGACCGAAGTTGATTATATTGCGATTTGGAAAATAATAGATTCGCTCGTTATGTACTGAAGGTGAAAGAATATATCTCTTGGAGAAATATATTGGGTGATATCTGATTATTTCACATAATATATTTATCTGTCAGATTTCCGATGTCTTTGGGGTCATCTATTCTATAAATAGGTGTCGGTATACGAAGCGAATGAAAGGACGAGAGAGAGCAAATCCGGAGAGCATAGGAGAGGGATACACGAGTGCAAAGAGTGCGGCGGTAATGAAATGGTGTGTGTTGGGGAATCACGGGAAACACTCCGGGGTTATTTTTTACCGAAAAAGCGGGATCTTGTACTCGGGCAGGCCGAGGGGGTTAGAGAGGGTCTAAAGTTTATACTCTATTGAATATAATGAAATCTTTTTCTCCGCCCATGAACGTAGGTCGATTGATTGAACCACATAAATTCTTTATTTTTTCGTTAACTTTCGATCGACGACCGGATCCGATTCAACACACTACCGAGGGCTTCCGCGTGTGCCAACATGTGTTTCAATTAATTCTTTCCAACAACTCTCTTCCATGTGATCGAAACCCTAAGCTTAGATCTTATGTGGTCTTCTTACATTGCATGTTCTCCTTGGAAGGAGGAGAGGGTGGCAGAAATTGTTTTTTTTTTTTTTTTTATCTTTGAGATTAGATTTGCAGGTGAATTCCATGACAGAATGAGATCTTGGAGATGTGCTTTGTACACTGCCATTAGTTGTCAGACCGGAGGAGCGGTTAATACAGTTGGGATTGTTATTTAGTCACTCGACAACAACAAGAATCTTTTCTTTTCTTTTCTTGCATTAATGACTTCAATCATCAGTTGATTATGCAAAAAAAAAGAGAGATTTTTTCCGGGTCAAATCATTGACTTGACCCCGATCTTGATTATGATGTTTTTTCAACTTTCTTGTCTTTCAAGCACATTTTTTTGGTCATCAGCAAGTTGTGGGTAACATGGCCTGAAATAATAGATGGAGATTAATGAAACCTGAAATAATATCTAGGATTAAGATGTAGATGGAGATGAATGAATCTATGTGGGGGGCTCATGAAGTAAACTTCTAAGAGATTATGATGGCTTAAGATACTTCTATCCCCCCCCCCCCACCCTAACATCAACTGTTGATTTTCTACTCTTTAATTTTTTCCTCGTTCCTAACAAATATTGGAATCGGGAATGAGGAGGAGGAGGAGGCGGTGGTGGTGGGGGCATTCCATTCATGAATCTTCTCTTCTGTAAACGCATCCACGTTACCCTAATGGAGAATCCCCATGACTTCTCTTCTCCTTTTGTTTATTTTACATCATCGAACATAGGAATATGCATAAAACAGTAGGCGTGTCGATGCCCATTTTGGGGCGGCACCTCGATTCCCACGAAACAAGAATAAACTAAGGAGGAGGAGAATGATTCATCCGTTTCTTGAATCTTGTAAAGCCGAAAGTATGTATGAAGATGAGAACCCCCCACCCCCACAGAAAGAACATGACCACCAACCATCGTAAAACGAGGATGGCTATAAGAAAAGTTTAAAATATTGTTTGCAAGTAACTTGACTGGGGGGACACGTTCGAGGGCTTCTCTGGTGCCAAGTGCATTGATCCTTAACATAAGAACAAGCCGATGATTTAATTATGATTCCCAATAACGTTTGCTACCTCAAAGTTATCACTTCTCCCCCCCCACTCCCACTCCATCTAATCCGACTCCATTAACTGTGTACGATCGAGAGGCGTGTATATTATTTGGGTATACGCCTAAAATAATGGTAATGAATACGTAAAGAGGGTATCATCATTTTCGGAAGCATATGATTGATTAGCCGAAGGGAATCTCGATTTCTCAAAGATACTAGGCAGAATTCCGTGATCTGTAATGAGAGAGTTATTCGATCTGGTCAACCCAATCGCAATGATTGGACAGGGTAGATAAAACTTGTCATCATCAAAATAAATATGATGATGGGATGGAGGATTATGAACTTTTTATGTAAATTTTTCTACTCATTTTCATTAGCTGTCCGAATTAATTAATTAAACCCCCATGCCTTTTTTGTTTTGGTTGGTTTACTCTTTGCTTTCCAATCTGTTCATTACATAATTGGGAAAGAAAAAGCAGCATTGAATTAATATTAACACAACGCAGTTTCATATTGCTCTAATCATGAGTTTCCTTTTCTTTTTGTTTAAGTTTAATATTCAAAATATTGCCGCATGATCGACCTTTTCTACACCCTCGATTGTAGTTCAGATTTTAAAAAATACAACTCGTCCCTACCATTATGTATATGTATATATAAAAGGGAAGCCATTTTCATATCCACGCCGACCACATTAGTCTGAGGAATGATATATATATCTCCCATAAAGTAAGAGGCATTACTTTGGCCAACATGTGGGAGAAATGATTCCATCGTCTATCTAAACAAGAGGCTGGATATCTTCATATTAACTCAATCCTGTAAATGTGTAAGCACAGTCTGTTTCTTTCCTCCTGTCCCTCTTGTTCTTATCCCGACTGACGAAGCAATTTCGATTTAGTGAGTGTAAATGCAACAAAAGTATACTTTATTCAATCTTAATAAGTTGCCAGCCACAGTCTTGTGTGTTTTTCCTGGGGGGATTTGTTTGACAGTAAGGCATTGGAATATGAATAGTATATGCAATTCGAAACCCTACTACCCAAATAAAAAAAAAAAAATCAAAAGGGTTAGGAGAATCGATGTGACAATCACTATTAACCAAAAAAGAAGTTTATCACACGCACCAGAGTTCACTGGACGATGAAGTAGAGTACACCGAGGCTACTGTCACGTAAGTATTTAGAGTGCGCATATTAAAATTCGAACATGAGATGTTTCAAGTAAATTCTCAGTGCCTTCACTAATGTCCCTCCGCGACGTAATGAATATTAGTAGTACATTTCCTTTAGCAAAAGCTACTTATGTGTCAATAATTATATATTTAAAAAAAAAGTTATATAAACGAGTTTGTAAAGAGTTTAGTTTTTCAAAAAGCATGTCCCTACAACGACAACAACATTCATGTATCAAGGAATGGTTGATCATTTTTCTTTTTAGGAGCAACGTACCAAATTGAATTGACGTTTCATAATGACTTCTCTAATTTTATGATTAAAGATGGTGTTTTTGTAAAGGAAACTTCATTGAATGGGAGCGGAAGAGGGGGGGGGGGTTTTGAGAGACGACACATGTCGATAGGGGGGAATGCTTAGCCGAAAGGCGATTATTATATTTAGGGAAAATGTGATCAATGTACCTATTTCTTTTGTTTCGATTGATTTAATTTTGACCAAGCTTTTTCTCTAGAGACCCACGTTAATTAATTCTATTATCAATGGATTTTGATAATGGTTGCCAGAGGGTAAGTAAAATCGGATTGGACCTTCAAACTTTATACTAGGAAGGTCGGGTGTAATTGAGTAAAATCGTAAATGGTGGGATCGGAATTCGGATAACCTGATTTTGATTTCGAAATCTTATCGTAAACAACGAGAGGAGGGTCGTGTTTACATGTTTGAGATTTGTGTGTGGTTCCCGATATTCATGTCCTTGTGGGAGACACATGTAAATATGAAAGGAGAGAGATTTTGCCACAATCGATGAGACACGACTTCAAACTTGAATTGAATTTTAGTTAATGTCTCCTCCTGGACTTCACCAAGTGCGCGGTGGTCTCAATTCATCGTATCAAAAGTTAATTCAATTGCATTTCCCCTTTCCTTTTCATAACACTTTGAATTCAATATATTTCCACATCAAAATCATCCTAAAACTTAAAATAGCACGTGGGATTTATGTAAATTCTTTTCTTTTTTTTGGGGGAGGGTGGCCAAAAGTCTAATCTTGTGAAAAAGTGATAAAATGTCATTTTTGGGTTTTCTTCTAATTGAGTAAAGGGAAGAAGTAGTAAGTTTAGGATGCACTCCACGGCCACCCTTTGGTAAACATTATTAAACTATAATCCCATCGCACACTTCTTCCCATAGAAGAAAGAAAAGGAAGAAACAGATACTAACTGGGGACATGCCCGTTTCCATTTCCATACTTCTTACAACCTCATGATTTTACAACACATGATCATCATCTCCCCCCTCATCCTCATCCTGTAATAAAATAAAATAAAATAATAACCATCATATTCACATTCACTCTCAGTCCAAGTGGAGGAGTAAACTCTGGCTCAGCCATCACATGGCTTGGCTGCCTCCCCCCTATTTAAGCACCCCCCCCCCCCCCCCCCCCCCCCCAACTCGCTCCCAACTTCAATTCAACTTCCAAAACTAATCCCCACCCAGTTCACAGTTCCAGTTCCCACTTCCAATCCAATCTTCAAAATCCAATCTTGATCACACCCACATTGTTATCCTGTGTTGTAACTAGAGCTTTGGGTCGCCATGGAGAACCTGTTCCGGCTATCCGATCCCGATGACTTCTTCTCCCGCCGCTGCGTCTGGGTCAACGGACCCGTAATCGTTGGCGCCGGTCCCGCTGGGCTCGCCACCGCTGCCTGTCTCAGGGAGCAGGGGGTGCCCTTCGTCGTCCTTGAGCGCGCGGAGTGCATCGCCTCCCTCTGGCAGAAGCGGACCTACGACCGGCTCAAGCTCCACCTCCCCAAGCAGTTCTGCCAGCTACCCAAGATGGACTTCCCCCATAACTTCCCCGAGTACCCGACTCGCAGGCAGTTCATTGACTACCTCGAGTCCTACGCGAGAAGGTTCGAGATCAACCCGAACTTCAACGAGTGTGTTCAGTCCGCTTGGTACGACGAGACGAGCGGCCTCTGGAGGGTCCGTACTGCCTCTGGTGTAGCGGGAAACCAGTCCCGGTCATCCGAGGTTGAGTACATCTGCCGGTGGCTCGTGGTAGCGACTGGCGAGAATGCCGAGCGAGTCGTTCCTGACATCGAGGGATTGTCGTCGTTCAGCGGGGAGGTGATCCATGCCTGCGACTACAAGTCCGGGGAGAGATTCTCGGGGAAAAGGGTCCTCGTCGTGGGGTGCGGGAACTCCGGCATGGAGGTCTCCCTAGACCTCTGCAACCACAATGCACGTCCCTCCATGGTCGTCCGCGGCTCAGTCCACGTCCTCCCGAGGGAAGTCCTGGGAAGGTCGACATTCGAGCTGGCCGTCCTGATGATGAAATGGCTGCCGCTGTGGCTGGTGGACAGGATCCTGCTGATATTGGCCTGGCTAGTCCTAGGGAGCTTGAACAAATACGGGCTCAAGCGGCCCACGATGGGTCCGTTGGAGCTCAAGAATGCCCTCGGCAAGACCCCAGTCCTCGACATCGGGGCATTATCAAAGATCCGATCCGGGGACATTGCAATCATCCCGGGGATCAGACGGTTTGCTCCCGGACACGTCGAGCTGGAAAACGGGCAGACATTGGCTGTCGACTCAGTCATCCTCGCGACTGGGTACTGCAGCAACGTACCGACATGGCTAAAGGAAAGCGAGTTCTTCACAAAGGCAGGGTACCCAAAGAGGGAGTTCCCAAACGGGTGGAAGGGGAACGCTGGGCTGTACGCGGTCGGTTTCACGAAGAGGGGTTTGTCTGGTGCGTCCATGGACGCGACGAAGATAGCGAGGGACATCGGGGCTGCGTGGAAGGAGGAGACTAAGCAGAGGAAGAAGACTACGTTCGCATGCCACAGGAGATGCATCTCCCAGTTCTAAACATCCCAAAACCAGAAACCTCCTTGGTTTGTAAAATGGTAGGATTAGGAAAAAAAAGCCCTCTCCGAAATTAGGCCCAAAAATTTTGTTGCAATTATTCTCCTCCCACCTTTGACAAAAACATTTTAGGATGATGAGGCTTCTGTTCTTGAAATGATGATGTTGTGATCTCTTGTTGTATGTTTGGACAGACCTTTCGTGACCAACTCATAGTTTGATTCAATTGCTTTCAATTCATGCCGTGAGAATTAATCCCATCAAGAAATATTTATTTAATGCAATAAATGGGAGGGAGAATGGGGATAAAAATGAAAAATGAAAATGGCGTCGCCCGGGATCGAACCGGAGACCTTCAGTGTGTTAGACTGATGTGATAGCCAGCTACACCACGACACCATTATATTATTCTGAATGGCTTTTAGGTAAGAACTCTAACAAGTCTTTTGTTTACGAAAATTTCTAAATTTTGATTTCTAACTCATGAACAAAATCGGAAGAAAACGTTTATTCGTTTCTTTTCATTCTATTTTTCTTATTTTCTCTCCACCAAAAACGGTTCCCGTACTTTGAAGAAAATGGAAAAGGAAAATTCCAACAATTTTCAATAACCAAACAGGCCCTTAATCTCCATTGTTTGGTCGGAGGATGACGGTAGATTTTATCATGATCTTATTCGTATCGTTAGCCCCTCCACCCCCCGAGGGGCATTGCTGAAGAACTCGTCCTGTCATGGTTACGGCTTCGACGTTTATGCTTGATGAGTTATCAGCCCCCGGAAATCAGATAGAAAGGCAACTCTCAGGGTCTCATTCATCGCTCTCACAAACTTGATCGATTCATGTGATCAATACCAAAGGAAAGGAAAGAAAAAGGGGAAGGTCCAACGCCCCCGAACAACGAACATTCAGCGCCGTGTCATATTCAGAAGCCGTTTGGGAGGGTTGCATAACATATTATTTAGGGGCGATACCGAAAGAGAGCAGCCCACATGAATCTCCCATACCTGCGATCTCGACAGATCCATCAGGGTGGGGAAAAAAGAGAAAGACAGGATACTGATGTTTCATCTTCTTCTCTCAACCACGCCTTAGTTCCAAGCTATCATGCATTGAATTCCCCTCCATCCCCACCCACCTGAAGAGCAGTCCCGGAAACGAGAGTGCCTTAGACTTTGATCAATAGGTTATGTCGCGAACGGAGTATGCAATAAGCTCATCCAACAAATTTCCAGTAACATAGTCATTAGTATCCAAGGTAAACTATTGTCCAGAAGAATGTTTACGAGGAATATTCCGTCCGGAATTATTTTTTTTTTTGCAAAATTGGGTGGCTAGTTTAAAAATTCCTAGACTAATGTCCTTAAATTGTTGTTTCGATAACCGATTTTGTCCGAGAAAAATAGAAAAATCGTTGTTTTAGACATCGACTTCCTTTTAGGAGGTTGAATCGATATTTCAAACCCCGATTTCTTAATTTTTAGGCTTTTCTTAAGGATTGAAATCGATGCTTTAAACATCGAATTAAAGTCATTAGTAAAGTAATTTTAAAACTTTCAACCTATTTCGCAAAATATTTCGACGAACAAATAAAACTTAATGTTTACCTTGGGACATGGCCTGACGGCTGACGAGGGGAAGTAGCGGAGTATTTACTCCTGGGGCAGGGGCAGGGTCTCTTCAACTCTTGTCTGGGTGGCATGTATGTTTTTCATTGTTGCTGACATCAATTTGATTGCTTGTCCCCCAATGCAACCCTTCATTGACAACACCTCAGACCAATCGAGAGTAAAGTCGCCCACATGGTCTCGGTCTCGCTCACTGGTTAGCCATTTCCTGTGATTCGTGAGTCCGTTATCTAAGGAGAACTATCCGGTAATGAAAGAACTGCAGGATGAGGGCTGGAGGTCGGGATTATCCGCGCCTGAAGCTGGGTATGAAGAAAATGATCACTCGGAGCACATGAAACCCCTCCCTGCATCGGCAAGTGGCCTTTCTTCTCGTTCGTCTGTTGGATTCCTTCCAAGGGACACATGACACATGCTTCTGTCACGGATTTTCGTCACCGAAGAGATGTCTGAACGGGCCCGTGCTGTTATTCGCTTTTGATGCAAACACTTTTATTGTCATAACATATCAAGAGGATGTCTTGAAGGCGTTTCTTCCACATGGTGGCGTAGGGTAGAGCCGATGCCTCGATTCCGTCACCTCGCCCCCAAAAAAGTTTAACCAGAGGAGCACTTGTTAGAAATTTCTGATTTGTACTTCCATTAATTATTTATTTTTACTTTACTTTTATTTATTTTATTTTACTTTATTAAAATATATTTTATAAAACTGTGACATAGTACCTGAAATCCCACTAAAGTATCGTGATCTTTAAAGATATTGGAATATGTGCATCTCGTTTGTTAAATATGGTTTATTGGGTGTAGGTTATTTTATAACTTATAGGACATATGTTACGGTATATTACCGCTATGTCCATTCCTCTGTCCTTCAAATTATTTTTAAGTGAGCGACGAAACTAACATTTCATAAAAGGAAATCCTTTATTAGGTTTCTTGTAGGGTTTTCTGAGGCTTACGCTTACCGACAGTCGGTTTCGTCAATTTTGCCTCCTCCATCAGAGCAGCCGTACAAAAAAGAAAAGGGAAAGAAGATCTACGCCTCTCAGGTTTCTTTCTTCAGGTTTACGGTATGGCGAACATGGCGAATATGGGTACGCTTTCTTTTCCCTTAATCTTTCTCGGTGACCGTAAACTCGCGTAATCGATTCATTCTTCCGCTTTTTTCTTTGTATTTTATGTGATAGAGTGAATTTCTTACAGCACTCCACTACTACAGTCTTCATCGACGAATCGGGGCCGAAACTGTCTATGAACGTCCATGTCGCAAGTAATCCAAACGCTGCAAAAATTTTAAAAATCTCATCCCATGTAAAGTTTTCGAATAGATAGAGTTTGTCTTGTAAAGTTTTCTCGAGCCAAACAGACTCTTCATCGCATCTATGATCTAATACAGAGATGACGAAATTTTATAATATTATTGTTTGTTGAGGAAAACCGTTCAAGGATTTATAACGGATCGTCGGCAATTTTGGCGCGAAAAAGCCAGAACCGCGATGAGGAGAAGATATGATTCCAACGGAATCGATTGTGCTGACCGGAGAGGTGAGATTCATGTCCCACTGGATCATTTGCTTGATTGGAGGGTTGATTTTGGCGGCGGTTTCCAGGGTTTCGTATAGGAATTTGTTTGATTTCTACTGTGATAGGGGTGATCATGGAAGAAGTGATTGCTCGTTTGAGGATCGTGGTGTGATTTGGATTTAGGAGTAGAGGCACCGGTGGTAACTAATTAGGGGGATACTGCGATGGGAATGATATCTTGCTCGAGGAGATTGAGGAAGACAACTTCTCTGCTCGTGCATTGATTGATTGAGATTGCGCTTTTTGGAGAAGAATCTAACAGCAGGAAGAAGGTGAAGCTTGCTGGCAACGATGAAGGAGACGATCTGAGCTTGGTGCATCTTGATTTTCATGGAGAAGGAAGCGGGGATCAAAGTCGTAAGGGCTCAGTTCGTCTTTGTAATGTTTTGCCTAGGGCTGCCTTTAACGTGGATTTAGAAGGTGATTCTTATTGTGTATGACGAAGGGGATGCGGCTAATGTTCCCAATTTTATTGTGTATGATGAAGGGGATGCGGCTAATGTTCCCAAGACATCTGAGTACACGTTTTTTAAGATGCTCAAGGAAGAAAGGCACCGAAGTCTCATCTCAGTCCCCTTCCTGTGGAGGATGATCATGCCGAGAGGCTATGGTTAACCAATCGTTGTCGTGGTGAGTGGAGTGTTGTTGTCAAAGCCAAATCTCTTGGATGATACAATTTATTTTCTGGATTGAATCAATTTGTCGTTTCTTTAAGGGAATGGAGATTCTTCAGCAGCGGTTATGCTCAAGGATGTTATCCCGGCCCAGTTGCCAACTGCTTGCTTGCCAGCGATTTGTCTCGGGAAATCCAGGTCACATTTTGTGGGTTCTAATTGTTAGATTCGGGTGTTTTGCACCTCATGTCATAATCTCTAGCCTATGGCCATGTCAAACATGTCCAAGTTGCATTTTTGAGGCCTGATATGTGCAGAGGTTTCAAGCATGCCTTTAGGATTTGTTCAAGATCAAGAGGTCCTTGCCATTTCTGCAGGTTGTTCTACAATTTATTGATACCATGAACACGTTATCTGGTAAACTTACATGTCCTTGGCATGATATTTCAGATTATTCGGAAACTTTGTACAAGCCTGGTGAAATTTTCCCCAGGATGAGGAAGAATCTGCTGTCACGAGTCACAAGATCCTTGTCGCCTGAAATTAGTGGACTATGTTGGAAGGGGTTAGAGCAATATTCTAGTCACTGTTTGTTTCCATTATTTTGTATATATATATAGATGTAACCGGCAGGATGAATTTGTGATCGGGTCTGAGCTTGCTTCTGCACTCCTGAGTCGGATGACACCAAAAGACATGAATACTTTGGTAAAGCTCCTCTCTAATCATCAGGATAACCCCTGCAAAACAGACTGCTGATACAAAAGAATTCTGGAATCTTTGTGTGAAGCCGCTCCTCGGCTTGGAGAAGTCTCAGCTGGTGCCTCGTGTGGATGGTGAGGCTTCTTATCAGAAGCCCACCTGGGAGTATATGGACATTGGAGGAGGAAATTACCTAATGGACAACGCCTTCCTCTGTGAAATTACCTACTGCTGTTACAGTTGCTTCACAGTACTTGTCAAGGGGAAATTGACTGCATAGCAGGAAATCTGGATGCTCCTTTTCCAGATGCTGAGTATGAATTTTCGTCGAATTTAGCAATGCTGGAAGATGGGTGTAAACCATTTCATGGTTGGAACTACGAGGATGAACCGTGGAGTTCAGGCGGAGCAGAACATAAAGGCTATTTAAGCATGCCATGTCCCGATTGGACATTTGAAGCAGCAAAAAGTAGGAGGTTCTCATCTGATGCACAAGGCGACCTCATAACAAGCCCAAGATCGCCAGGTTGGACTTCGGGGTATCGTCTGTGGCTCGGAGAAACAGCTTTGGAAAGGGAGAACCTATTTGCTCTGTCAGTCCAATCTGCTGCCTCCCCTATTGCATATCCGTCTGCGCTGGGTGCATCCAGTTCACAAGATCCTGATTACATGGCAAGACTACCCCTGCATACCAACGGCATTCCTTCCTGACCGTCTCCATGCCAAATTATCCTTTCCTGGCCGAAGACTGGAGTTTCTCTGATTGGATCCCGGATGAGTCCTCACACAGGAAGCACCGCCCACCCTGTCCTAGGCCATTGGTTGAGAGCTTCGTTGTATCTTCCGGCTTCGACCTGAGGCACTTATCGCCATCCAGATTGGCTAGACGAAGTGGAACACTAACCAGTTCCCCATGCGAAGTCCCTCTCGCATCCTTTCAGGACGGCGAAAGCGAAATTCTTAACAACAGTCCAGAGCATAATTCTGTCATTATCATCCGTCCATGACAATCCATCTCAGATTCTGGGAAAGTTTTAGTTAAAAAGTCATCAGACCTGGGTGGCTGGGTCAAAATCACAGGCTTTCAGGGCACGCCACTCCCGATTTCAATCGTACATATCGAGGTTAGTGATAGTTTCAAGTTATATATATTAAGAAAATTTGTTTGAGACACGACTTGGTCTATTCTGCACTCACCCCTTTTGGTCCCTGCAGTGCACAAGAAATTTAAGCACTGACCTCCACGTCCATGGAAAACGATAATTTAGGGAAACCTCTGGAGAGGATAAGAAACCTTTTTCCTCAAGGAGTCTTCGTCCCTAAGAATAGTCAGACGTCAAAGCTGGTCTCCCATGACACGTGTCGCTCGTCCGACACCTACACCTCAACATTTCGTATTAAAAACATAAATTTTGGGTCAGCGTGTCTTCGTCCCCAAGAAATCCAAACTCACTAGAGTATATCCCTTAGAAAACCCTCCCCTAAACCCTTCTTCCATAAGGCTGAGAGTTTGGATAAGGGGCGGAACAGTGGCGGGATACCATGAACTTCAACTTCACCATGAGCCTCGGATTCCCCAGAACCAACAACACTAACGGGTCTACTCCCGCCGCTGGTGCTGCAGCTGCCTCGACAACCTCCGGGGGTAAGGATAGGAGCTTGAAGAAGAGGAGGAGCGGATGCGACACCGTCCAGGAGACCCTTGCCAGGTGGAAGGCGTTTAACAACCCCCGAGAAGATGGTTGCGGCCCTTTGCTGTCGTCGGGGATGGAGATGGCCGAGGGAGAGGTTCTGCGCAAGGGACCGCCAGCTAAAGGGTCGAGGAAAGGGTGCATGAAGGGGAAGGGTGGCCCCCAGAACTCGGTTTGCAGGTACAGGGGTGTCAGACAGAGGACGTGGGGGAGATGGGTTGCTGAGATCCGACAGCCAGTGTTGTCTTCTTCAGCTGTCAAGGGGAAGGCCGGCAACAGGCTCTGGCTCGGTACCTTCTCGACCGATGTCGAGGCCGCTTTTGCTTATGACGAGGCTGCCAGGGCTATCTATGGTCCCCTCGCCCGCGTTAATTTCCCACCCCCGGATGATTGTGCTGCTTCATCTAGCTCCACTGCATCGGGCAACGCATCTGGTGAATCAGTTGGATCGGGTCGTGCCAGTGGGGACGATGACTGCAGGAAGGCCATCAAGGAGAACATGGATTCCTCGGCATTCTTTGTGGTCGACAGCTCTTCTGGTGTCGATCGACTCGCAGGGAATCGGGTTTTGTCCCAGGATTGCTTCGCTGGGTCCAGTAGCAATGTACACGGCGGCGATGATGGGAGCGTGAATCGCTGGACAAGGGGGAGCGAGTCGGATGCTTGTGGACTTGTCCCCAATGACAGGGACACGCTGAATCTGGAAGAATTTTTCAAGAACGGGGCTATGGATTGTGATTTAGATATGGATATCGCAGGGAATGAACTCGGCGACCAAACATCTTATCCCCTGCCGTCCTTCGAGCAGGCGTTCAGAACCGATCACTTCTGCTTGGGATCCAACCTCCCAGCGCACTTGGCTGAAGAACCGTCAAAAATCACGGACTCATGGGCACCCGGAGGCCGCAAGCATCTCCTCGACAGTACAATGTCAAATCCTTCTGCCAGCGACCCAACATTGTCTGGCGATCAAACCAAATGCGAAACGGGCACCTGGATGCCGGCGACGCTCAAAGACTTGGAGGAGCAAGGAGCGACATGTAGAGGTCACGACCCATCACCAAAGGACAGCGATTTCGACTGCTTGAGGCCGGATTACGATTTCGGGCTGGATGAAGAACAGGACTTCTTGGATAGCCTGTGGTAGCCCCTCTCTTGTCTTCGCATGGAAAGGAGAAAGGACCGGCAAAGTTTAGAATCATAGTGTTATAAAAGGAGAGCTTGAAAGATTTTTTATATAATTTACACTCATGATTGTAATGTTTGCTGCTTCTTCTTTTTTCTTGGACATTTTATTTATTATTATCATTAGTAGTAGTAGTTAGTACTACTACTTATGGTCTATTCGGCTACAATAATGATGGCTAAATATCGTGTATCATCTTCTCTTTTGTAAGAAAAAGATAAATGATGACGAGCAATATCAATTAATCACAACCTTTGCGTTTGTGTTTCGTGGGTGGTGTTCGTAAAATCTAAATGTTGATGAAATAATTTAAAAAAGGCCTCGTTATCAAATCTACTCTGAACTTTGGCCCGTTTTTTTCGATCTAACCAGAACTTTCAATAATATCATCAGCTAGCCCAACGTTTCTCTGTTATCTCAAATATAACCTCCGTCCACCCGACCCTCGGACGGAAACTGACGTGGCCCCGACGTGTCCTTGACGTCGTTAAATCACCGTTTTCTTCCGAAGCCAAATTATCAAATATATCCTGAACTTTGACTCGTTTTTCCGATTTACCCAGAACTTTCAATAATATCATCAGCTAGCCTCACGTTTTTCCATTATCTCAAATATGACATCCGTCCACCCGACCCTCGGACGAAAACTGACGTGGCTCCGACGTGTTTCTTGACGCAGTTAAACCACCATTTTCTTCCAACATTAGTTGATATGGTCATATCCTACTTTCGATTTCTCCAATCTCGATTTCCCTAAATTCCGATTTCCCCAATTTCGGCTCCAAATCAAACTACACCCAAACCCTAATCGAAATCAGGATTCCTTCAACCCTCCTCCCGCTTCCCGTCCACAACTCCCTCCCTATACCCTCCCTCCCATTCGCAGTTTCCTCTTCAATCCTTCCCCCGCCGCAGCCCCTCCCGTTTGCAGGTTGTTTGATAGATGTACCAAAAAAAACTTGCAAATGGGAGGGGGCTGCGGCGGGGGAGTGGGCTCCTACGGGGAAAGGATTAAAGAGGGAACTGCGAACGGGAGGGAGGCTATAGGGAGGGAGTTGCGAACGGGAGGCGGGAGGAGGGTTGGTGGAATACTGATTTCGATTAGGGTTTGGGTGTAGTTTGATTTGGGGCCGAAATTGGGGAAATCGGAATTTAGGGATTCGAAATTGGGGAAATCGAAATTTAGGGAAATCGAGATTGGGGAAATCGAAAGTAGGGTATGCCATGTCAGCTAATGTCGGAAGAAAATGGTGGTTTAACGGCGTCAAGAAACACGCCGGAGCCACGTCAGTTTCCGTCCGAGGGTCGGGTGGACGGATGTCATATTTGAGATAACGGAGAAACGTGAGGCTAGCTGATGATATTATTGAAAGTTCTGGGTAAATCGGAAAAACGGGTCAAAGTTCAGGGTATATTTGATAATTTGGCTTCGGAAGAAAACGGTGATTTAACGGCGTCAAGGACACGTCGGAGCCACGTCGGTTTCCGTCCGAGGGTCGGGTGGACGAAGGTTATATTTGAGATAACGGAGAAACGTTGGGCTAGCTGATGATATTATTGAAAGTTCTGGTAAAATCGGAAAAACGGGCCAAAGTTCAGGGTAGATTTGCTAATTTGGCCTTTAAAAAATAAATATCATATTTCATAAAATAAATTACGAAACCAACCGTTGAAAAACGAAACTCCCTTTTCCATAAAATTTAGAAAAAACAATAGGACTCTACTTTTGTTTAGATAAATATTTAATCGAATCCAGTGCTAAATCTTATAAACATGCTAGTAGTTGAGTAAAATTGTTGTACAAGACATGGGAGGGAAAATGGGCTTTTTTAGTGGAACCTGTCCGAAGACTTAGAATATCGGACAAGTCCGTCTAATTCTGGACCTACCTGGGTTAAACCTTCAGTTATTACTTCACTCTTAACTCACCGAATTGCTTATCCGTACAAAAGTGGCTAAATTAAAAAAAAAATAAAGAAAAAAAATTGGAAGTGTAGCTTTCAATTATTAGATGGACGAAATGACCCAAAACAGTAAATCGGAAACCCCACCACCCAACTGAAATGGACATAAGATTTCCTAAGTAGGCCCCTCTAAAGATATTGTCCAGTTCATCCTCCACACCCCTTTTCCAAAAATTTTCACCACCCCTAATCTGACAGAGACATGTTTCAAACATCATGGGAATTTTCTGTCGGATCGTGTTGGTGAATTGTGCGTGACCCAAAATTAACCCCCTCCTCCCTCTAAAGAGGTTACTTGGAACTCAAGTGTTATTACAAGTCATCTAACTCTAACCCCCACCTAATCAAGTTTTATATCTTGCAGGTAGACTTGGGGTTTGGAATTCTGAAATTCGGTTTTTGATGATATGGGTGGTTCGAAGACGATGTCTCGATATTAGTATTAACTTATGGCTTTTTGAATTTGACCTTGGAGGGAAGTAACATGCAACCCGAAATTATTACTCGTTTTGATTAATGGGTTGGTGTTTTGTCGTGTAGCCTGGGTGCGTTGGTTCAATAATTTCAGTGAAGTTGGGATTATTGTTTTCCCCAAGAAGGGAAGTCAATACGAACGACGCGTTATCGACTCGGCTCAATCAGTGAGTGTCGTGTGGATGATCGGACCGCTGCACCGACAGAGGAACCGGAAAGAAAATCGGACACCCCCCCCGGGCCGCACGTTGTGGTTACTTCCGATTTAAGCGGTCGGCGTGTCTTTTGTTGAGAAATTTTACTACAAGCCCCACTTCGTCTTCTTCTGTCTTCTTTCTTGCCTTGTTTTCAGACAGTCTCGTTTGTTAGTTACGTACTGCTGCTCCGTGTACTTCCTCCACCCTGTCACCTGTTCTGCTTCTCTCTTCCTCCTCCTCCTCCTAAAGTCTCCACCCCATCCCCCCTAATAACCCACTTTTCACTACTCGCTTCCGGCGACAGTCAACTCGCCCCTATTGTCGTCGTCCTTCCCCTCGTCGGTGGTGCTGGTTTCCGGGGATCGGAGGGAGAGGAGTCCCATCGCTCCCCCCTGATGTAATGACCGCGTTTGTTTGTTTGTATGTCTGCATTTGCGGTGTTTCCTTCACTTGATCCCTCTCTCCTTCTCTTTCTCTGTCCCAAACTCGTTTTTCTTCTTCTTTTTTTTTTTATGTGGGGAGGTCGATTTCCCAGTTCCCGATTTGTCTTGATTTTGGCATTTTCCACCGGATTCCGCCATCGATGTTGTTTTTGGCCCTCTCCCCTTCCTTTTTTCTTTCCTTTTCTTCATCTTTTTTTTCTTGAGGGGGGGCGCCTTTACGGGGCAATGATTCTGTTCCTGCCTTTTCTTTCTGGATCATTTTCATCTCGCCTCCCCAACTGTCAATCTAATAAAGTTGGGATTTCAGCTCGATTGTCTCTTCACCGGGATGATTCAATGTCAATGGATGAAGTTTTGGGTTGGATTTGCTTTGGAGAAATCTCTGAATATAAGTCGCTTTTTGTATGGAATGATTGGTTCCACGGAATAAAACTCGGCGTGATTGCGATGTTCTTCGATTTGCAAGAATAAAAATTGCTTCTCTCTGGTCTTTTTGGTCTCATGATGTGCCTTTTGTTTTCAATCCGGAAATAATCTGGACAGTTTCTGCAGTCTCCCCTGCCTTCTGCAAGAATTGTTCCTTTGTTAGAAGATGGAAATTTGGCGTGTGGTTACTCTGCTGAAAATTACTTCTGTACTTTCGTCTGTTGGATGGTAGATTCATCGATTTCCCTCACTTGGTTTGCAGCAGCAGTTCGAATGATTACTCCTCAGCATAGGAGGGCTCGCAGCTTGGACAAGCAGTTCCCGAAATGCCTCGGAAAGATGGTGAACCTTTTCGACTTGAGCGCTGGATCGACCAGTAACAAGTTGCTTACTGATCGCCCTCGTCATCCCAACGGTTGATATCATTCACCGACTCGGATTTGTTTTTCGCTTCCGGCGTGATTCCATGAATTCTTAGCGTTTTTCCATCTTTCCTCATAGGTCCGACTCTATCGAGGAGCTTGTCGGATATGTCAATGGCCCCGAGTTCACCCTCGAAGAATCTAGTCGACGGTAGAAGGGTATGTGCTGATTGATCAAATTCATGTGTTCGCCTGCCTCGAGAATTTTTCTGTTAATAGGCAAGTCTTACGTCTTCAGACTGTTTCTCATACGAGAAGAAGTTCATCCAGCCAGAAATCCTCAGGAACCCCCATGAAGGCTCTAATAGCGGCGGAAATGTCAAAGGATGTTGAGACCAAGAATGTCCGGTCGAATGTTATTGCTAAGCTGATGGGGCTTGATGCGCTTCCTCATAAACAGCAGCCTCATTTGAGTGCAAAGAAGTGCCGATCGAGTGCTCCCGAGTTCTGGGACAGAGATTGTATTTTTTTGGATAAGGAGGTGCAAAGCGAGCCCCTGAAATTCCATGATTACAAGGGTTGCACAGAATTCCGCGAGATGTTGCAGCAGCCCAACAATCCCAAAACAGCGAGAGATCAACCGACACAGAAGGGAAGACAAAGCAGAAGTAAGCACGAGAAGAAGATGGACTTGGTGCGTCAGAAATTTGTGGATGCAAAGCGTTTAGTCACGGACGAGAAACTGCGGCATAGTAGGGAATTCCACGACGCGCTGGTAGTGTTGAGTTCAAACAGGGAATTATTTCTCAGCTTCTTACAGGAACCTTATTCGCTGTTCTCTGGAAATCTTTACAAGTTCCAATCGCTGCCTCGTGAGACTAAGCGCATTACCATTCTCAGGCCCTCAAAAGTGGTGGATGTTGATAACCTAGTGAAGCAGCCGCCTTTAGTTGTCGAGCCGGACATATTGAGTGTTGGCGATGCCGAGCTTGTGTATGAACATGCTGATGATAGCTGCGAGGATTGTTCTCCTAAGCCGACGCAGATAGTGGTATTGAAGCCCGGCGTGGGGAAGAATGGAGAGATGAAGACTTCAAGTCAGCCATGTTTCCAAGACTCAAAATTTGATGAGAAACTTATATCAAACAAAGTTGCTCGGGATATTCCTTGTCCAGTGCAGGAAAATCTTGCAACCGTTCGAAGAGATGAAACTTTGCTTTCTTCGGTTTTCTCAAATGGTTATACCGGTGATGACAGTTCATTTTACAAATCAGAGAGCGAAGCAGTCGGAAATCTGAGCGACTCTGAAATTACATCCACTCCTAGACATTCGTGGGATTTTGTCAACAAGGTTGGAAGCCCTCGTTCTTTGTCCTCCTTCAGTCGTGCATCCTACTCGCCTGAATCATCAGTGTGTAGAGAGGCTAAGAAACGACTATCAGAAAGGTGGGCATTAATGTCTTCTCATCAGAATTCCCAGGAATCGCGACATGGTAGGACAGACTCTGGCACGCTCGGCGAAATGCTTTCCCTAATGGACACTAAGAAGTCAGTAATGTCTGAAGGGGATGCTAGCCGCAAGGAGCAACAATTGATTGGCTCCACTTCTTGGTCAGTTAACGATTCAAACAAGGAAGAAAAAGCTCCAGTTGAATCCCCGAAACTCCTTGTGAGGTCAAAATCTGTGCCCGTGTTTTCTTCGTTCTCCGATACCCTTCTTGTTGAAGAAACGAGTGCTGGGACGCATAAACCTGATGCCCCCAAGGAGGCTGCGAAGAAAGCTAGTGCGAATTCATCATTCAAGGGAAGGGTCTCTAGCTTGTTCTTTTTTAGGAGCAGAAAATCAAGTAAAGAAAAGTCCAGAAAATCCCAACCTAAATATAATAGCCAATCTACTACGGTCGATACTCCTGGAAATTCGTCGGATGAACAGACGAAGAGTCACGACGATGCCTCGGAACAAGTCAACAATGATTTCCCTGGAGCATGTTGCAACCAGTCCCATCCAGAAGATGCTGACGTTCAGCAGTACAGAAGCTCAGTCATTCATGAGGTAATTTACGTTACATGATCATGTTTATTATCTTCTTGTGCGACTGGATTGATTCTTACAGGCATGATTATGCAATAGGGTTATACAAGTGACGTGCAGAATGTGAAATCTTTTCAGGTTGGACCATCTGTATTGCCAGATTCAAAAGGGAATCAGGATCACCTGAGTCCTATCTCAGTTTTGTATCCCTCATTTGAAGAGGACGACAGTTTAACTTCTGAATCTTCTGGTAAATGCACCTGGTTCTGATAAAGCTTTTCTTTGGAATTGGGCTACTGATATAGTTTCATCACAATATAAGTAGTGTGTCTTGACGGGATTTCTGTCGTAATTCAGGAGGACAAGCTCCGGTCCTGCCTCAGAGGTTCAACCTAATTGACAAGTCACCGCTAATAGGTTCCATAGCTCGGACGCTTTCCTGGGATGATTCTATCGACGAAGCCTCTGCACCTTACTTGTCCAAATCCTCCAATGTCTCCCCTGTCATAGAGGAAGGACTCAATTGGCTCGCGTTCGTCCAAACACTTGTATGCGAAGCCGGTTTGGACGGTCAGTTATCATCACATTCCTTCATATCAAGGTGGTATTCTCCCGAAAGTCCATTGGACCCCTCCCTAAGGGAGAAATACGCAAATGGACCGACGATGCCCGAGGGAAAATGTCAGCAGAGGAGGTTGGAGTGTAAGCTAGCTTTCGACTGTGTGAACTCGGCACTTGTCAAGGTCACGGCGTGCTGTGGGTCAAGCTGGAGTTTAATCAACAGGCCGTATGTGGAGGTCCGAAATGGGTCCGAACCATCGACCTATTCAATGATAGTGGACCGCGTGTGGGCCCAAATGAAGGAATGGTTCTCCGATGAGGTTAGGTGCGTGTACAGAGATGATGGGGACAGAGGCAGCCTGGTGGTGGAGAAGGTTGTAAGAAATGAAGCTGTCGGGGAACGTTGGATCGAGAACTTTGGACTGGAGATGGATTGTGTGGGGAGGGACATTGAGTTGAAGTTGCTGGGTGAGCTGGTTGATGAGGCTGTTAAAGATCTGACAGGTAGATTGTAATTACACTTATCGAGATGTTTTCTTGTTCTTTTTTTGTTTCCTTTTCTTTTCATCATCCCCATAAGCAATCACGGTGACTATACTTGTGAAGAAAGAGAAGGGCCCTTGTCCTGTTCCATCCTGTCCTGTCCTAATGATGTGCTTTGCTGTCAAGTTGATGCAAGTTTCTGATCACCTGTCGGCGTTCCTTGTTGTGGTTTGGTGGTATTTTATTGTTGCCATTGCCAGCTGCTGCCAAGTAGTTTATGAATAAGAAATTTGTAAGTCGGGGGAGGAAAAGGACAAGTTAGTTGAGTGGCATCTTTCAAGCAAGTTGACATGGGTTTTGGGGGCCATACACCCATTTGAAAAACCACTGTTTTAAGTTTCTGGGAGGAATACGATGTTTTCTTTTTCTTGTTCTTTTACCTTGGATGAATTGGGGGGGGGGGGGGGGGGGGGGGGGGGGGGGGCCTCTTTTATGGAGCTGTAAGTACATGCTTGTACTTGTTGTCTTTCTGGATTAGTGCCAATTGTTGGGCAAGTCAGTGGCCAAGAATGAGTTCCTGACTCTTGAAGACAATGCCTTTCTCGGTAACATGTCCTTTGAGCCTGATCTCAGTCCCCATGACCAAATGCTTGCCATATTTTGCAGCCTCCTGTTCCAAGCACTTTCCAGAGATGGTGCAACTTCCTTTCCTTGCCAATAATAGCAGTCCACCCCCCACATTTCTCCCTTGACGACACCCAACAAGGAATTCATTTCCTCTTTGATCCGCTGCCGATCACACCTCCGAGAGGCAGAGAATAAAGAATACCTGCAGACCCATTAATTATTGGCTTCTTTTCTAGGGTGGTAGTTGATTGAGTGCTTTAAACCCCACAAGTTATTTAGAGAAAGAAGGTGGTTGGCATGTCACTATCCTTGCAGTAATATCCAAGGAGAAACCCGCCAAATATAAGGGGAAAGAAATTGAATTCTGGCAGGATTTTCCTTAAAGGAAGCATCTGTAATGGATAGCAACCTAACCACTCTTCTCAATCGTCAGGTAATAGGTGCTGAAATCCAAATTCCTTAGCCGCATTCATAATAAATATACGATGCAATTGCAAGTTTAGTCTATCTGCTTTGATCCTCATGACGTGATATTCTTACAGTTCACTCGAGGCGGTATGTTGCCCAGGAATCAATTTGAAAACATTCGTTTCCAGAATTCATATTAACATAATCTAAATCATTTCCTTTGCACCTGGAAAAGATCCTTGTTTATGTGAATCAGAAAGGACACGCAATTTACAAGCCATTAGTGAAGTTACGGACTACACATCAGTTTCAATTCTCACTAACTATGAAGGAAAACTACATCAGTAAAACAGGAAATCGACAAATGACATCTTACAAGGAATGCAAACTATTATAGGAACCATACTTCAATCAATGACCAGCTCTTTCAACACCCAAGTCTTCGATGATTGAATTTACCCTGAAATCCGGATTCACTGCACACTGCTTCTCCCACTGAGGATTTAGATAACAGAAGCATCCTCAACATCGATCACTTGGCTTTCATACTTGATGATGCATTATTGCTACTGCCACCATTCAACCCATACTGTGAATAAAAAAAGGAAAAAATTTAGTTGCCTGCATAGTTAAGTTCGAAAATCAGAGTCTTTTAATGATCAATATAGCGGTCAAATAAGACAGTGGAACAAGTCTTTGATGTTGAAGGAATCATTCCACTGGACCACTACTTCTAACACCACACATGACATTGTCAAGGTGGTATGTTCGGCGGTGTTAGAGATTCTCAGCGCATCAAGATGTAATATGGACGCAGTTGGTTTCAAACAAGTGCTCACCTTTTCCCGAATGAGTGAACTCCACAAATCAGAGTGACCACTTCTACCATCACCTTTTACAGAGTTCTGTGTGGGGACCATCTGAGGATTCAAAAGTGGTTCTCTAATCATAGCTCTGCCATCATGACCGTCCTCATAATCATAATCAGTTCGTTGAAGAGAAGCCAATCCATGCAGAACAAATGCTACTACCAAAGATAGCCCCTGAACCAGGGAATAAAAATCAGTAACAGAAAGGATAAGCACATATCACGAATAACAGAATCTACAAGGTAAATGAAATTGCTGGTCATCTTCACATAAACAAAACAAAGCAGTACTCCTTTCTGAGATGGTGTTCCCTCAATTTGAGACTGTACTTGAGCAGTGAACTCAGAAGCACTAATATGGGCCCAGAACTACATGACACAGACAACGTAGAGAATCTAGTACAGTTGAATAATACCTGTACCGCAAGCACTGCAATTCCAATCCACTTGCATATGTCAGCATTACTGTGAATAAATGAAAGAAGACTATCTAATTCTCCAGTTGGGTCAGATGGAAGATCCTGGATATCACAAGACTGTCCCTTCAAAAAGTATGCATGAGATAATAACACTTGGAGCAACACTAGCACAGTCATATTCACCTGTTCCCAGTGACGATCAAGTGCAATAAATGCTACAAGAGCAGCTTCTGCTGTAAGCAGCAGAGACACAAGAACAACATACTAAGGTGATTTGAGGTTAAAGGGACATGGACTATAAAGACTAACTTCAGGTGTCATGAGATAACGAAAAGAATTGGCAAATAGCACAAGGTGTGAATAATTTCGATATGCCTCTCTCGGAAAAGAGAACTCCAATACAAATGGATGTAAGGATACAAAGCAAAGGTAGCAGCCATGTAGTGCTTCCGCCGCAATGCAACCAATGAAAGAAATGCTGCACAACACAATTCCAACTCCCATAAAAGAATAGATGAACCTGCCACAAATTACAAAAATGAATGCTCAGCTAAAAAAGAATGACAGAAAAACAAAAAACATCTGGAGCCATCACCTACAATGAAGAACCTAAAAAGTAAAAAACTAACCTACAGAAAATTAAACGATGACTTCTCCAAAAGGAAGCAATTTTTCCTAAATTGAATGCACTACTGTTGGGCAGGATTGATAAACAATTCCATGCAGACAGCAAAATAAGCACATCTGGGTGACCCAACTCAGTGCGGACAAGGCTCAAAACTTTTCGTCTTGTAGCAGAACAAGAACCCTCGATTGTTGCGTAAGTAAAGCCCATCTAAAACATTCCTATCTATGATAAGAACAACTGATTCTACTCAAGATCAAATGCATTTTGACGCCATTAACTCTGGAGTCAAAGTCTCATCACAACAATAGGAACAGACACCAGGGTGCAGGCAGCCATACCAAGGAGCCGGCAGCTCGAAAGACGAAACTACGGACCCCAATCCATCCTCATATCCGAACCCCAGCACCCGACTCCGGAAGGAAGCATCCGAAGGAGCGGCAGAGGACGACGAGGGGGCAGGCGCGGGGGCCGGGTAGGGAGGGAAGGGGTGGTGGTCGTTCCAGTAAACGAGCATCCACGAAGAATACAACACGATCGAAATCCCAACAAAGGACTGGAGGTAATTCAGGAGCTTCAGGTTGAACGCCAACGAAACGTGGCAGAAACCGCGACGGCCGCCCCGCATCTCCGGATAGAGGTAGTCGGGAACCCTACTAATTCACCGGGAACTGGGAAATGGGTATCGAAGGATACACTGGTCGGAGAAGAAAGTCGATTCCTTTATTGGGGGGATGGAGACGGAGGATGCGCGAATCCAGGGCACTTCCCTTTCCCCGTGCCTTACATTCTCTTTTTGCCCTGCTTTTTTTTTTTTTTGCCTTTGTTCTGTTCTGTATTGTTAGCTCTCTTTCCGGCCTCCTCTCTATTCATTGCAACGCCTGTTTCTGTGGGATTGGATTGGAATATATGTCGGGTTTTGTCAATTTCCCACTTATCGAGTTTCGCCTAACTCCATGCTTGATTAGGATAACATATCTTATTACATCATGTTAAGTTGATCCCGATCTCTTCAAACGTGTAGATGTAGATGTCGACGCTTCCCTCATCTTATCCCGAAGATAACTCCCAATGAACTCAAGACACACTTTAGGACAGAAAAGGGTTTTGATTAATTGATGTTGTTGTCTGGTGGGACTTCGCCATTACAACTAACAACCCCGATGATAACAAACAAATGATTGATTTGTAAGTTAATACCACGGCCCAAGTGAAAAGGCCATCCGGGACCCAAACATCGGATTACGGTGGAGACGTCCGCATCGCATCACACCCTCTTTCCCAAAAGAACAGTGGCACTCCCCCGTAAATAAACCCCAACTCCCGCCCCTATTTTCATCTCACCCACCCTCCCGGCCCTTTCTTCCCCTTCACTCCAAAACAGTTCCCCTCCCCCGCGTTAATCCCAGTCTCCTCTCCCCCGAGCATTCCGTTACACCACCCTACCACTTCACCCCCACCGTCGCCCACCCTAACTAACCGCCCCAAGGACGACCGCACCGGTAGCTCTAACCCGAGCGGAGAGTCCCTGCCGCGATGGAGGAGGCATTGGAGCTCGCTCGCGCCAAGGACACCAAGGAGAGGATGGCCGGCGTCGAGCGTCTCCACAATCTACTCGAGTCCTCGAGGAGGAGCCTGACTGCGGGCGAGACTACCGCGCTCGTCGATTGCTGCATGCATCTTTTCAAGGACAACAACTTCAGGGTATCTCAGGGGGCTCTCCAGGCGCTGGCTTCCGCAGCTGTGTTGTCCGGGGAGCATCTTAAGTTGCATCTAAATGCGGTTGTGCCGGCTGTCGTGGAGAGGTTGGGCGACGGGAAGCAGCCTGTTCGGGACGCCGCTAGGAGGTTGTTGCTCACACTCATGGAGGTATGAAGTCCCTGACGCTTGTTTATTTATTTCGGTTTTTGGTTGATCAAGTTGTAGGACCTTTTGGGAGGTCAGTTTAGGGCCGAGTCGTTTGATTTGACCAAAGCATGAATATACTGAACGTCAGTGTCATTTGGTTCAGGGGGTGGGTTGACATTTGCTAGTGGTAATTTACAGCCCTTGCGAGTTCGGATGTAGATATTGTATCATCAATTGTAGCATGAGTTTTGGCTCTGAAAGAAGTGAGATGGGGGTTAGGGCTTGGGATGTTGGCCTCACAAGGAATGGAAAGAAAAATATTCTATTTGGTCTTGAAGTCTTCACATAGCACTTCAACTAATCTTGGATGGTGGATTGTTCCACATTCAAGAACACTCCACTGTTGGTGTTGTCCGTCCATCTAGCTTTAGTATTGTACACTGAGCTTATCTGGCAGTTTTGGGTTATGGGCTTCTCTTGGTCGTCTGGTGGATTAAGTCAAGGTGCGTGTAAGCTGGTCTTGATACCATTGGTATAAAAAAAAGGAGAAAAGAATTTGTAGCATTAGCTCTTCTTAGGAAAAGGGCAGGCAGCGGAAGCCTTTTGAACTGCCAATCATGAATGAGAGAAGGAAGGAGGGATTGACCTGTGAGCAGACTGTTGTGCCGTTTTCATTTGAGGTTTGCTTGATGACACAAACATAGCTACATGGACTGTTTTGCCCTTCTGATCTTAGTTTTTCACGATGTTCTTAGTGCAATGTAGTGGCCAGTTCCAATTTGTGGATTTGGTGTGTAGAAATGAGAATTTCTGGTAGAATGCGCTGATGAATGCGGGTAGGGTCTCTGGGAGGTGCAGAATGTAATGTGGCATTGTCCCTCTTTCTTAACTTCTGGAATCTCAAGAAGTAATTGGTGACATGAGGGTCAGCAGAATATGTACACTGTACAGGAATTGGTCTCATCAAACTTTCAAGAAAATTGTCCGTTGTGTTATGTTTATCTTCCCTCTTCAGCACTCGCCTTCTTCTCCCAAATCAATCCATTGAGTTGGTTTTACTTTAAAATAATGCAGATTTCTTCTCCAACAATTATCGTCGAGAGAGCTGGTTCTTATGCCTGGGCACACAGAAGCTGGAGGATTCGTGAAGAGTTTGCCCGAACTGTAACCTCGGCCATCGGTCTTTTTGCATCAACAGAACTTCCATTACAAAGGGCAATTCTTTCACCAGTATGATCATTGTCTTTCCTCATGTTTTATTTTCTAACAATTTGACCAAATCATGGGGATCTGATGATTTTTTCCGGTTGGCAGGTGTTGCAAATGTTAAATGACTCAAATCCTGGGGTCAGAGAAGTAGCGATTTTATGCATCGAGGTCAGTTGCAGATGATGATTGTGCATTATTCTCGTCTACATTCTTTTGCTGCAATTGGATCTAGTGGTGCCTATTGCCCCAAATGGATTCTTTTCACGTTCAGGAGATGTATAGTCAGGCAGGCCCCCAATTTCGTGAGGAACTGCATCGACACTTTCTTCCATCTTCAATGGTATGTTTAGTTTGCCTCAACTTGCAGAACATCGTGAGATGGACAGTAAACAATAGAAACTCTATAAGATTCTGTACTTCTTGACTGACTACAATATTATAGATGACATTAATACTGGTTGATCTTATCTGGACCTTATTCATACTTTTGAGTTATGTGAATGCAGATGAAAGATATTAATGCTAGACTAGAGAAGATTGTACCACGGAGCCGCTCTTCTGAAGGCCTTGCCAGCAAATTCAAGCCAGTGACTGTCAATCCTAAAAGATCAAGTCCAAGGGCCAAGAGTGCCTCTAGAGAGGCATCTCTTTTTGGAGGTTAGATTGTTAGTACCGTGATCTTATGTTGGGTTATTTACTCTTGTTAGTGTCACATCTGAAGCTGTGGGAATCTTCTAGAATTTCATGGGGTGGTCTAAAGTCATCTTACTGCTATTATTTTTCTTAATGTACATTTTATGTGTGTCAGGTAGTCTTGCTAGTTACATGGTTTGTTATTTTGCGGCTAAAGAAGTAACAAATCATGATTTTTATTTTGGGATAATACAGTCTCAAATGTAGCAAAATGGTATAAAGTTATACCCAAAATAAATAGTAATGGACATTTACTCTCCAGAAAGTTTGATTCCTGGTAGTGGATGATTTTCATATCCCATGCTTAGATATGCATGCACTCACATATTTGCTCTGGGAGTGGGGGTTTATTTTTTCCTTTTTGGGATGGGGAAGGGCGGGCATACAAATACACAGCCTTGTCTTATGAAATAATTTGCCCTCCCTGGAACTGTTTAGTCACCAAAGGAACAATTTTTTCTGACACGGTTCTCCTCCTGTTTTGCAGCCGAAGGTGATATAACAGAAAAACCGGTGGAACCTATACAGGTGTACTCCGAAAAAGAGCTGATACGGGAATTTGAAAAGATTGCACTAACGCTTGTACCGGAAAAGGACTGGTCCATACGCATAGCAGCGATGCAGAGAGTTGAAGGCCTGGTTTATGGAGGTTCAACGTCCTTTAAACAGTTAAATTGAACTTTTTGTTCGCCAAAACTGTATGAATGTTATTTTTTTTCCAAAATGGGCTTAAGATGGATAAAGCAAAATTTATCTGGAAATGCGCGTGAATATAAATGAGAGCAACAATTCTCATTATTTTTAGTTAATCTGGGGACAGTTCGATCGATTATATGATGTCACCATCAGCCTTAACATCTTCTAAACCTACTCTTCGTAACTTGTGTTGAATTACTTTCCCGTGAATTTTCCTAGCGTGTTGCCAAAGATGGAAAATTATTTTTTGTTAAAGAATCATATTTTATATCTTACTATTCTTTTAACGTAACAATTTTGCTTTGGATTTAGGTGCCACTGATTATCCATGCTTCAAGGGACTCTTGAAGCAGCTTGTTGTCCCACTTAGCACCCAATTGTCCGACCGCAGGTCGAGTATTGTGAAGCAGGTGTGTTTAAAGTTTGAGGCTGTGCTTTATTGTTCCAACTCTGCTGTTAGCTCTCTTTCGTTGAAGAATTATCAAGTTTGGTGTGATATGCATGTGTAAAGATTTCATGGTTTTGAAATTATTGAAGCTTCTGGGCGCTTCCTTTTGCATTATTTCAAAGTAACATATCTTTAAGGTTCTGTTTGGGAACTTCCCCTACGGAGATCTTTTGAAATTTCAGCGTCTTATGGGACAGTTGTAGTCTCACAAAGTTAAGAAAAAGAATTCAAGTTAAAATTTTTCAACTCACCCTAAATCTCTCCAAAGTTCCCATAATCTAAATACTACATTAGGTGTTCCTCAGGAGAGGGAAATTTATTTGCAATGAAAAAACGAATTGAGACATCGGAAGTAGTTCGAAGTGGTTGAGATACCTTTTCTATCCATTGGGTCATGGAAACACGAACCAGATAAATGCATTATATAGTTCAGCTTTGATTATAGCCCGGACATTTTCTCCGTTCCCCGTGTAAGTGAAGGAAGAAAATGAACGTGCTTCGCTGAAGAAGTAAAAGCTCATTAAATAGACTCATATGACTTATCGAACTTAGTTCAAAATTGTTTGAAATTCCATTTGCTGAGGTAACTTTCTCATTATATTGTCTCTTCTCATGACAATTTCTCATTTTTCTTTGAGTAGATACTTATATTCACCTGGGTCCTACTGCTTACCCCTTTTGCTAAAGTTTATTTAGAGATTGTAGTGGGCCTTTCTTCTACTTTTTCTTCTTATTTTTCTTGTATTCGCCTCAATTAGACAAGATATTTTCTTGTCTTTGGGTTTGCTTCTGATGTCTATTGAATGTCAATGTTTTTGAAGGCTTGCCATTTGCTGTGCTTTTTGTCCAAGGAGCTGTTGGGGGATTTTGAGTCATGTGCAGAGATTTTTATCCCGGTAATCTTGTAAAGCATGCAAATGATTGATTTGGCCAGGCCATCTTTTCTATTATGTAATTTCCGTCCTTCATGATTCCAGGTTCTGTTCAAGCTTGTTGTAATCACGGTTCTTGTGATTGCAGATTCAGCAGATAACTGCATTAAAATGGTAACTTTTGTAAGCTGGTCTATCTACAGCCACCTTCTGCTTCTAACAAAGCTGGTAATTTGCTTTTCAGATGTTGCATAATTGCAAGGTGGCTCGTATACTTCCTCGTATTGCTGATATTGCTAAGCATGATCGAAGTGCTGTGCTTCGTTCAAGGTAGTTTAGCTTTTGATTAATGTGTAAAGTCTGCTTGCCTATGAAAATTTGGACGTGTGCATTATTATCCACATCCCTGCTCTCTTTTTTTGGTGTTAGGTGTTGTGAATATGCACTGTTGATACTGGAATACTGGGCGGATGCGCCTGAAATACAAAGATCAGCGGTGCTATATGAGGACATGATAAAATGTTGTGTGGCGGATGCAATGAGTGAGGTTGGCTGTAAAATATCATTTATATCTGAGATTCGGTTGTTTCAATTAGTCTATATTCATTGGTAAAGCTAAAAGTCTTCAGTCTTCACACAATGTTTGGCACAGATTTATTATCAAATTGATCTTGAACAGTTTTCGCCTTTGATGTTCATTCAGTTTTTAGACCAGGAGACACTAAGACATGCTTTCTCATGTTCAGGGCTTGGAAAAAATAGTTCCCCATCCATTGCTAGTTGGTGAGCATGCAGTGGGACTGCTAATGCTAATAGTTCTGTTATTGGGATTAGGTTGCTTAATGCTGTCATATTTTATGGATACTGTATTGTATTATTTTTCTTGTAGATGATGATCTCATTTTGCCACACACACAATTATCATATCATTTCCAGTAATTTAAGTTCGGATTCTTGCATGCAGCTACTATGTATTCCTAATAAAATTGTCAGCAGGCAGTGCTGATAGAGGTGATGGTGCTGTTATCTGCAGGTGCGATCTACTGCAAGAATGTGCTACAGGATGTTTTCAAGAACTTGGCCAGAGCGATCAAGACGCTTATTTTCATCCTTTGACATTGGTATTCAGAGGGTATGCCAAGATCATGAATATTCTCTTGTAAACGTTATTGTTATGTACCTATTATGCTGACATCAGGTTGTTAAATGCAGATCGTAAATGAGGAGGATGGAGGCATGCATAGAAGGCATGCTTCTCCATCTGTCCGTGAGAGAGGCGTGCAGGCATCGGATAATGCGCATGCATCAGCTCATACAAGTTTACCCGGATATGGAACTTCTGCTATTGTTGCCATGGATAGAACAGCAAGCTTGCAATCAACGGCATGTCTCCCTTCTGGTCTGCTTTTATCCCAAACCAAGTCACTAAGTAAAGGCACTGAACGCAGTCTTGAAAGTGTTTTAAATGCAAGTAAAGAAAAGGTTACTGCTATTGAAAGCATGCTTAGAGGACTGGATGTCTCAGAGAAGCATAAGTCATCTTCTTTGGATCTAGGTATTATATTTGACTACTTAGATCCACTCTATTGTTTTCCACGGGATCACTCATTCAACATGGTTTTAAATCATACGAGAGCAGTTGAAATTATTTGTTGATGATCCTAGTGCAGGAGTCGACGCTCCATCTTCCCGTGATCCCCCATTTCTTGCTTCAGTTGCAGCTTCTAATCATCTATCAAGCTCTTTTCCTGGAGACATAGTGGGCGCAACCACCACAAAAGGTAGCAATCACAGTAGTGGCTTGGCTTTATCAGATATCATGTCTCAGATTCATGCTTCTAAAGATTCTGTGAAATCGTCATATCGAAGTGGCATTTCAAGTGATTCTTTGGCTGTTACCTCATTCTCTGCGAAAAGAACTTCAGCTAAATTGCAAGAAAGGTTTCCTGTCGAGGAAAGTAGGGAGGCAAGGCGACTTACAGGATGGCAAATGGACAGACATCATATAGAAACCCCTTATCGAGATGGAAATTTTAGGGATGTGCAAGGCAGTAATGTTCCTAATTTTCAGAGGCCCCTCTTGAGAAACAATGTCGGTGGTCGGATGTCTGCAAACAGGAGGAGTTTTTGATGACAACCAGCTCTCTCTGGGAGAAATGTCACATTATGTTGAAGGTCCTAGTTCTCTGAGTGATGCACTGGGAGAGGGACTCGTTCCAAGTTCTGACTGGTCTGCACGTGTTGCTGCCTTTACTTATCTTTGCACTCTGTTGCAACAAGGTCCAAAAGGTATCCAAGAAGTCGTGCAGCACTTTGAGAAAGTAATGAAGTTATTTTTCCAGCATTTAGATGATCCTCATCATAAAGTGGCCCAAGCAGCTCTCTCCACCCTGGCAGATCTTATACCAACGTGCCGGAAGCCTTTCGAAAGTTACATGGAAAGAATCCTGCCTCATGTTTTCTCTCGGCTAATCGATCCGAAGGAGTTAGTCAGGCAACCATGCATGGCTACCCTAGATATTGTGGGAAAGACGTACAGTGTAGATTCTTTACTACCGGCTTTACTTAGATCTTTAGATGAACAGCGATCACCTAAGGCAAAATTGGCTGTGATTGAGTTTGCAATTGCATCCTTGAAGAAGACTATACCAAACCCTGAGGGTTCGGGTAATAGTGGCATTTTGAAGCTATGGTTGGCGAAGTTAACTCCGCTGACCCATGACAAGAATACAAAACTCAAGGAAGCATCCATCACATGTATCGTATCCGTGTACTCCCATTATGATCCGGTGGCTGTACTTAACTTTATTTTCAGCTTATCAGTTGAAGAACAGAAAAATTTGAGGCGAGCTCTGAAACAATACACTCCCAGGATTGAAGTGGACTTAATGAACTTTTTGCAAAATAAGAAGGATCGTCAGCGGTCCAAGTCAGCTTATGAACCATCTGATGTTGTCGATACATCGTCAGAAGAAGGTTTCATTGGCAATTCGAAGCAGCATGCTTTATTTGGAAGATACTCTGCTGGTTCTGTTGATGGTGACAATATTAAAAAATGGAGCTCTGCTAGTGATGGGATCATAACTAGTGTTACTGCCACTTCCAGTGAAGTTCGGGATTCTTTGTATGCAGACTTCATTACTTCGAAATCCAGGGATCTTAATATGGTTGGCAGGTCAAGCCAGAGTGTGCATTCTGAGATTGGGAAGGGAGATAAAATGGACAATACCTTAAACTTGGAGGGTTTGGCTACCACAAGCTTGCAAATAGATGGTCCAACAAATGGTGGACAAGTGGCTTCTGAGGTATTCAGAAGCAATGGTGAGATTTGGGAGGCAGGTAACAACAATCACGATGTTACTGCTTCAAAGATCAATCCATCCGAATGTGGACCTAGCATACCCCAAATACTCCACTTGGTAGGATGATTTTTGTGTCTAATGTAACTTTTTATTGGAATATTGGTGATCCTTTCTAATGATATTCAAACAACATGTTGTTTTCAGATTGGCAATGATAGTGCCGATACTGCTTCTTCAAGCAAGCGTGATGGTCTTCAGCAATTGGTTGAAATTTCTGTGACAATTGATGTCTCAGTTTGGGCAAAGGTGTGTATCATATGGCAATTGGTGGAAGATAAAACTTCCTTGTGGGTTCTTGGGCATTAACTTGTCAATGAATGGAACAATTGATATTACATTTTTCTGGTGTGCTGCAGTACTTCAATCAGATCTTGACAATTGTGCTCGAAGTGCTGGATTGTGCCGATCCTACAATTCGTGAACTTGCTCTATCTTTGATTATTGAAATGCTGAAGAACCAGGTGCGCAATAATTATTTATCATCTGGTGACTCATGAACCAAGATACAGCCTTTCGAATCAGCAGTAACTTTGTTCATCTTTCATACTTTTAGAAAATTATGATGGAAGACTCGGTTGAGATTGTGATCGAAAAACTCCTTCATGTAACAAAGGACAGTGTTCCAAAGGTAACTCTGAGCTTATTAGGCTTTATCATGATTTCCTTTAATAGGCCTCTTACATTATTTCTTTTGTCAGGTCTCTAATGATGCAGAGCATTGCTTGTCCGTTGTTTTGTGTCAGTACGATCCATTCAGATGTTTAAGCGTACCCACTCTATCCCTCCATCTAACGCAAATATTTCATTCATATTGGACGGCCTGGTCAATGTTTGCTCTTGTTTGGGGGCACAGGTAATTGTCCCTCTGCTAGTTGCTGAAGATGAGAAGACACTTGTAGTCTGTATAAATTGTTTAACTAAGGTAATGGAGTGCTGCTGCTTCTCATTGTCTTTTTCCTGTTTTTCTTCAATGGACTTGATACCTAATTTTTAATGGTTGGGCACCTGGCTTGACTGCAATCTCTATGTGAAGATTTTCAGGAATACTTTATGATGCCCAATGATAAAATTTTGAGGGAAAATAATTTCTTTATTTTAGCAAAAGGCATTTTACTTGTTGTTTTGTTGCTTAGGGAAAGATCTCCCTATCCTTTAAGTCAGTTGGACAGCATACTGTCATGGAATTGGAAAGATAATGTTGCTTTTGATCCCTCTTATGTTTAGAATAATTTCAGATTCGGTCTCCATGATTGGTATGATCCATGGCTTCAGACATTCCCCTTATGGCCGATCGTTCAATCTACTATGTGATTTATAGAAACCCGAACTTGATTCTCAGTGAGAATGAGGTTTTGCAGTCATGGAGATGTGGGCTGCCAGTGTTCAATGTTTGTCTTGGTTTTTCAGGTTATGGGTCGTCTTTCGCTAGACGAACTGACGGCGCAGTTGCCATCATTTTTGCCGGCGCTCTTTGAAGCATTTGGAAACCAGAGTGCAGATGTCCGTAAGGTACTGTAGCTCATCCATTTGACCTGTTGTTTTCTGCTCAGGATGAGCCTGGAGGAACTCCGGATAAATCGATGCCTCTGTGTGCCGGCAAATGTGCCGATTAATGTCGAATGTTGCGATCAGTTATGTTTGCCTCAACGGCCGTTTTTGTTCAATTAACAAATAATTGCCCTTTATTTCCTCGTCCTGTGGTAAGCAGACAGTTGTGTTTTGCCTGGTGGACATCTACATTATGCTAGGGAAAGCGTTCTTACCGTACCTGGAGGGGCTCAACGCCACGCAGCTGAAGCTGGTCACTATCTATGCCAATCGGATCTCGCAAGCTCGGTCAGGCACCACAATCGATGGGGACAGGTCAGGCTGAGGTGCCGTCAAAGGTTTGGATTGTTGTGGCATTCTTTGTTCGTTAATGTATATACGATCGATCACCTCACCAGGTGGTTCTTTGTTTTTGTCTCTTTTTGTATCCTAATGGGGTTGGTTTTTGGCGTTCCTTATCCCATTTGTTCAGTCCTCGTATGTTAAAAATCATTCTCTTTTGTGTTATATTTTTTTCTGTTGGTTTCTGCTCGCACGGCTGTCTTTAATTGTGTAAATATGTTGAGCGCACTGGTGAGCTATTTATGATTGACTCTACGGATGCTCGAAAATAAACTCAGATGAATTTTGAGTTTTACTCGAGCAACAATTTGAGTTGAGTTCGAGCATACTAGTAGTACTGGACTCCATAAGCTCTGCGAGTTGGGCAGCGACTTCAAAGTAGAAAAGACAAGTTACATTTACTCTCTGTCTGTCTCTTTAGAATAGAATGGAATAGAATGAACTTTATCGGATCCAAAAACTAAATGAATCTTTGTTTTGTCTCTATTCTCACAGCAACCAAGGAAATAGGGTCAAGAGTAAAGATTAGAACAACCTCTTTATACATTTCCAACCCATTTCTTGTATCATAACAAAATATCGTCTTGGGTAAGCATAACAAGGTTTCAGGTGTAAAGTCCACTATCCCGAATTTTTGAAGGTTGTCCTGAGATTTAGATGGAGAATGATTGTAATACATCAATCTAATCACCAAGCCACCCCATTTTCATGTCAAAAGCCTAGTTGGGGGGTCAGATAAAGATGAGCTTTGTAACCTATGAGCCTTTGGCAGAGAATATTTCGGTATTTAATACACTCAATTTCAAAAATTTATAAAATAATGTCTTTAGTTTGAGTTTTATAAAGTAAAATTTGCTTGTATAAGTGCATTTTAAAAACCGAGTTTCTTGAAAACTAACGTGGGGCAACTTCGATTTTATTTTGTCAAAAATTTTAAGAAGAATTCAAATTTTAAAAAATCGAGTCTGAGACGTTATTTTGTAGACTTTTAAAAAATATGTACCTAAAGCGCAAACTATTCTAGTGACCAATTCGGAATCCCATTCCATGTTGGGTGAGGACGCATGGTTCTGCATTCTGCTTACCTCCCTGGTCGGGGATAGCCAACCAACTTTCTTCCATCCACGTGACCAACAAACTACCCCAACCCAACCCTCCCAAAGCTTCAACAACACCTAACCACAAGGCCAATCTCCCACTCCGCGCTTCTGCTTGATGGAAGAACACCCAAGCAACCTAGTTGTGTACGTGTTTTAATACGCCTTCATATGGCTGTGTTGCCGATGTGCGTTCTGACACCGGTATCATCACTTCTTTCTTGTGTCCGAAGGGTGTGATCCAACCCGACTAAGGCCTGCTACGCTTGACTCTTGCTGCCCCGGGCGGCTGTCTCCGTTGCTGACTATAAAGATCCACCAACAAACACATGCCTGATTTTCCTATTTAAGCGCGGAGTGATTCACTTCATGTCATAGGAGGTGGGGATAGATAATCTTCAAGAGATTAGTCAGGGGCAGTTGAGTCGCTCGTGTCTATCCTGTGAGACTCCCCTACCCTTAAGACATCACTCCGCTTCTGCAAGTTCCGTGATGTCGTTGCTGGATGGTACAGCTACCCAGGTATGTTCCTCATCTTTCCAAAACCAATATACTCTCTGCTGCTCGGACTGCTCTCTACTGTCCAGAACGGCAGTAGTGACGTAAAAACTCGTTACGGTCCCATATCAGAAAACTCCGTGTCTGAGCAGAGGTAGCCATCTCAGCTTCACTGTGGGGTTCAACTTATGATGTCTCGCTATTGTTTGGTCACGCCGTCCGCACACAAGAAACTGACAACTTATGATGCTTCTTTCACTGCGATTGAACCACAATCAAAGGAATAATGCCTGAAGTCCCGACGGGGGCACGCCGGGTTTGATCAGATCCCTTCTTTTCCTGTTGGTCGGCGGTGACCGGGTTTTTAATGGGTCTTAGGCGCACGTTTTCTTTTACTCCCGACCCGGGTTGTCCGAAACTCGAGAAAACGACAAAAAAAGACAGGCGACTGGAAAGGAGAATTCTTTATCAGGGGGAAGATCCCACCTTCTGACCTCACCACGCGATTCAGGCGTTGTAAGACGACTAAAGCATCTCTCAAAATCCATATACGGTCTTCTCCTTCTAGGAAATTGAGTGGGGGGGGGGGGGGGTTTTTATTCGGTTTTTCTTGCAAGGAGTTGGCAGTCTCCTGGGTTTTGGATCGATCGGTTAGTTGGGGTTGTCCGACCGAGAGATGGAGAGAGCTCTCGATAGGCAGAAAGTCCTTCTGGGTCACCTTCAATCCCCTTCAAAACCTTCCCCCGACCCTTCTGGCGGCGTTTCCGTGAGTAAAGCTTCCGTCTTTTTTGCCGGGTTGTCGTTCTGGGTTTCGGTTCGTCGAACTGGGAAATTTCTGTCGGGTGATTTTCTAGGCATGATCTGAAATGGAGATTTGACTATTAGTCAATCCGACAGAGAACGCCACATCTTTTTTGTTGGATTGTTTATGCCTTCGGTTATTTGGCCCTGTAATCAATCCTCTATTAGTGCTGTTGAACCTCTGATCGTTGTACTTCCTTTTATGTAGGCTTCGGCATGTGCTGCCGGGGATAGTGCGGCTTATCACAGAACTGCGGCTTTTGGCGATGATGTGGTGATCGTGGCGTAAGTCGCTTGATCGTGTGAGCGGATGTCATTGTTTCTGGGGTTTGTTGTAGAGTTTCTGATTGCTGTTTTGTCATTTTGATAGGGCTTATCGCACGGCCATTTGCAAATCGAAGCGTGGGGGTTTCAAGGATACCCTTGCAGATGATTTGCTCGCGCCTGTCCTGAAGGTCTTGGTGCCTTCTGTATCTGATAACCTGCAAGTTGCGATTGAGTTGATTTGGTGTTAAGTTGTTTTTGGAACGTTTGCAGGCTGTGGTGGACAAAACAAATGTGAATCCTGCAGAGGTAGGGGATATAGTGGTCGGCACGGTCCTGGCTCCAGGATCTAACCGTGCAATCGAGTGCAGAATGGCGGCATTCTACGCCGGGTTCCCTGGTGCTGTTTTTTTCTGTTTTGGCAAATTTGATACAGCTTGCATGCTGCCTTGGTCTAAATGTTCTCTCATAAACTGCAATCAGACACGGTGCCACTTAGGACTGTCAACAGGCAGTGTTCATCCGGACTTCAGGCCGTTGCTGATGTTGCTGCTGCTATTAGATGTGGATACTACGACATCGGTATGCTTTTTGCCTATTAACTATCAGCTTTGTCAACTCTTTTTTTCTGGAATCGAACAACTTCTGTGATCTATGCTTAAATTCAGGCATTGGAGCTGGATTGGAGTCGATGACTACTGACCTTATACAAAACAACCCTCCCGTCAACCCGAAAGTATGTTCCAATGTTTGAAGAAGCTGACATCTTGATACTCTATTCAGAAAAATGTTTCTTTATTGTAATGCTCCTATAATGATAGGTGGAAGTCTTTTCTCAAGCCCGGGATTGTCTCCTCCCAATGGGAATCACTTCCGAAAATGTTGCAGAGCGCTTCGGAGTGACCCGACTGGAACAGGACCAGGCTGCTGTAAGCATTGTGAATGTGTTGTGTCCCCCACATTTTCACCTTTCCTGTGCTTATTGAGTGCATGATCTAAGAGAGTGTATTTCTGTGGCAAAGGTGGAATCACATAAGCGTGCTGCTGCTGCTGTTGCCTCTGGGAAGTTCATAGATGAAATTGTTCCTGTTTTAACAAAGGTATTGACATTTAGACTGAGTCCTTTTCCTTTTCTTGCGTTCGTTTGTATTGTGATCATCCAACATGCGATGTAGATTAAGGATCCACAAACCGGTGAGGAGAAGACGGTTACAATCTCTGCAGATGACGGTATTAGGCCGGAAACGAACATCGACACCCTGGCAAAGCTTAAGCCCGCGTTTAAACAAGGCGGGTCCACAACTGCTGGTACACATTAGCATGTTGGTTGATTTTGGCGACATTCTACCATTTAGAATCTCTTTACGGTGTCGTTGTGATCTGACGGCGTGCGTCTTTTGCTTTATGTGCCAGGCAATGCTTAGTCAAGTGAGCGATGGAGCAGCGGCCGTGTTGCTTATGAAGAGGAGCAATGCCTTGCAGAGAGGGCTACCGATTCTTGGTGTCTTCAGGTGTGTCTTCATTCATCCGAGCCAAATCTTAAGGTTCAAATTCACTTGCTCATCAGTAATCTGATTGTTCCCTCGTAACACGCTTGATAGGAGTTTTGCCGCTGTTGGGGTGGAACCCTCTGTCATGGGGATCGGTCCTGCCGTTGCTATCCCTGCAGCAGTGAAATCCGCTGGGCTCGAACTCGAAGACAATCGACCTCTTTGAGATTAACGAGGTATAAAACACATTTCTGTTCATGTTCCTCTTGTTGTGTACAAAAAACATTTTCTCTAAAGAATGCTCTGTTCAGGCGTTCGCGTCTCAGTTTGTGTACTGTGCTAAGAAACTGGGCCTCGATCGCGACAAGGTCAATGTCAACGGAGGCGCAATTGCCCTCGGCCATCCTTTGGGAGCTACAGGTGAGTCTACATCTATATATGTTCGCGAACAACAGCATTCCATTCCTATCCTTCCCCTAAGCAGCATGTCATTGCACCACCTCTCAGGCGCACGCTGCGTGTCGACTCTGCTGAACGAGATGAAGCGCCGTGGAAGGGACTGCCGCTTCGGCGTCATCTCCATGTGCATAGGTAGGTCCTTCCGTGTCAAACCGGGACAGCCAGTTATTATCGGAGCATGCCCTGCAGTCAGCGTGGTGGCTGTTATGTTCCATTTGAGTGAAGCGGCCCTAAAACCCCCCCATGTTTCGATGAAGCAGGTTCAGGAATGGGAGCGGCGGCTGTTCTTGAAAGAGGGGACTACACGGACAGCCTCTCCAATGGTCGGAAGGCCGAGAACAACCGGTTCCTGTCGAAAGATGCTCTGTAGGTCGAGACTACGGGATTGGTGGAATAAGCATTTGAGACATTATGAACCTGGCAAGTGTGTTTTTCTTTTAAAGGAAGTTTGTACTACGTGTACGGTTATATTGTTTTTTGAATAATCCGTGTTTCTTGCGTTGGGGGTGGTATTAGAAATGGATTATATGAATTAACAATCTAGATTTAATCTAATTTTGATGCAAAGACTAGCTCCACGTCCTCGGCATCTCCAGCCACCTCCTCTCCTCGATCCCCCCACCTGTGTCGCGGCCATGCAAGGAGGACTGCTGCAGTGGTGGAAGGAAGCGGGGAGGACAAGAACAAGTGCGTCGGCGCCGGCGACTTGGTTTACATTTTCAACGAGTACTATAGGAAGTGCCTGGCTTGCGTCTGCGACGTAGGGAAGGGGGAGCGGAGGAGATTGCCTAAGCGGCCATCGCCCGTGGACAAGTTCCACGAGGTAAATTACTTTATCCACCGAGGTATCCAATCGGAGCGTATTGCATCCGTTTAGGGAAGGCAGTGAAGGGTCTGAGTAAACCAACTATGTCTCTGATCTGCCTGATTCAACCGGTGCTGTGGAATCATAGAGCCTTATGTTGGCGGTCTCATCCCGGCCAATTCATGCGCACGACATTTTTGTCCTCTGTTCGATGTACGGTTGGTCGATGAGGGTGTTGAGTTACTGGATCTGGAGGAAGCCGTCCCGATTGGGAGGTTCCTAGATGCGACAATCTATCTTCGACATCACTGCATGTTGCACCGAGAGACATCTCCTACTCCTCCCCTCCATTCCTCCTCTTTCCTTCGCTGTTCGGCCAAACCCTACAACTTGCTCCTGCCCCGTGCAGTTGCTACAATGAAGTTGTGTGCCTTCTTCCATGGTCGAACAAGAAGTTATAAACTCAGAATTAGTAGCATTTAGTATACGAATTTCAGGCTTTACCGACTTATGTGGTAAATTATTTTGCTAATCGAGGACAGATTGAGTGTTATCCTTTTGTGTGCCTGGTGGTAAAATCCAAAATGGAGGGAGAGAAATTGTCTCGAAGGCTATTGGGGGAAGGCGATTAGTAAAGATAGCCACCATTGCTAAAATTATAGTTTGACCTGGCTTCTTGAGAAAACCACGTGAATCCATTTTTCGTCTAATTATTTCCTGTGAGCGGAAGAGGAGAGGATGCATCCAGATGCCGCCATCAATCAGCTCAGTCTGCGTAGCAGGTGTGTGAGTGGGCTGGGAACCAGTCGAAGAGGAAGGAGAGGGACTTGTTCCGTAGGCTCCTCCTTACTTATGCCCAGTTTTCTTTCCTCGCATCGCATAGAGAAACTTCTGTTTAAGTGATTGCGTAATTGATTGAGCACCGAGACGAGACCCCACCCCACCCCACCCCATCACATCCTTCCCGTACTCACTCCACACCCCCAATTCGATGGCGACTTTGTAGCTTAAAATCTTGTTATCGATGAGTTAATGTCCCTAATTATATATAATTTATTCTTCTAAGAAAAACAGAAACATTACTCTCTTTTTTTTAAAATACATGAAAGGCATGTGGAATTATTTCATTTATAATTTCTAAACCAGTTTCAAATTTAAAAAAAAAAATCACAATATATTTGTTGGTACATTAATTTTCTGTTTGCTTTGACTTCTTTAATAGCATTTTTGCAAATTGTAAGGGCTGATTTTCAATCAATATTTGGATCAACCACTTTCATCCTTGACTTATTCGAGTCAGATGACTCTCTTTTTTTTAATTGAGCTGAGTTGATTTTTTTCAAGATCAAGATATAAAAAAAACAAAAACACGGTATTCCTAAAATGAGACAAGGAAAAAGTAAAATGAGATAAAATAATGAGATCCCGTGTTGGAGATGGATTAAATTCCGAGGGAAGGGAAGGGATGTTGTGATGGCGATGGGAGTTAAAAAAATATGTAATAATTACGTAATAATTTCTTCCTGTTGTTCTGTCTATACACACACATAAAATATATATATATATATATATATATATATTAGAGTTACCAGTAATATAAAAATAATTGACCAAATTGTCATGAGAATTTTTTTTTTTTTTTGGCATCATTTCCTCCCGTTTTTTGGTTACTTTCGGTACAAAATGGACACAGCTTTTCGTGGATTGAAAATATCTGCTCAATAATAATGTTGGGTTCTGAAATATTAAGTGTCCGTCTAAAATAGCTCGTTACCGTAGAATTTACCATTTCATTTTTCTTTTCCGGACATAGCCACCGTAGGACGACTACACATTAAGCAATAATTGAATTTTGGGTCGAGATGTGCCAGGGCCAATGAGAAAGAACATGAACCTGGACAACCCTTCCATCCACGTTCATTTCTTCTTACAACAAACAACATCTCAACGTCGTATCACACAAGAGAACTGCTGAACACATCCCCCCCCCTCCCCTCCCTCTGGCCTCTTCTTCCTCATCTTCTTCGATTCCCTCCCCTGGACTCAAAGCTGTAATAATCTTTTCGATCTAACACTGCGAGAGGACATGGAGACGTGGGACGGGGAGACGAGTCGGAGGGACAAGGATGACTTCCATGTTCTCCACAAAGTCCCCTCCGGCGACACTCCTTATGTTCGCGCAAAGCACGCTCAGGTAAAAATAAAAAAAAATAATAAATGAATTCCAAACATGTTGTTTGATGCTGCTTCTGCTGACTATGACGGTTCATGCGTATCATCATATTTTACGCGGTGGAGTGAGTGATCTTTCAAAGTTCTATCTCGAGAGGGGGGGGGGGTGTTGCAGTCAAATTTATTCGAGGGTTTGATTGAACACCTGGTGAGCTAGATGAAAACTGTAGGATGTCGAGGGGAATGAATCATTGTACCATGAAATGATGTTACCTTGATCCAAATGACTTGATCTCTCGATGATTATACAGCACTTTGCTCTCGATGATCCAAATGATGTTTCTTCGATGGTTTTGGGGGGGGGGGGGGGGGGGGGGGGACAACAGCTGGTGGAGAAGGATCAGGAGGCGGCAATAGTGTGGTTCTGGAAGGCGATAAATGTGGGGGATAGGGTGGACAGTGCGTTGAAGGACATGGCGGTGGTGATGAAGCAGATGGATAGGACGGAGGAGGCCATCGAAGCAATCAAGTCCTTCCGCGGCCGTTGCTCCAAGCAGTCCCAGGAGTCCCTGGACAACGTCCTCATCGATCTGTACAAGGTAAGTGGTGGGAACTAGTAGTACTAGTAAAGTAAGAAGAGGTTGAAGTAGCTAAGGGTGAAGAAGTGACCTTTCCTCTGTCCTCAACAGAAATGCGGGAAAGAAGATGAGCAAATAGAATTGCTGATGTGGAAGCTGAGGATGATATACCAAGGCGAGATCTTCAATGGCAGACCACCAAGACCGCCAGGTCTCACGGCAAGAAGTTCCAGGTCTCCGTCAAGCAAGAGACTTCCAGATTATTAGTGAGTGGATCCCCCTTCTTGAACCACAATTACTGCAATTACTTTAATGTTACAAATTTTCTTTTTTTTTTTATCTTATAACACTTTCAAACTTCTATGCACCGTAAAACCTAATTCTTGTTAGAGGAGGTTTTCAAAATTTGATCAATCACTTATGATTTCAAGGATATTCTAACTATATCTGTAAGTGATGAGACTATTTATTTTAATATTTTAAAAGTGGTTTTTATACTTATTCATTAGTTTCGGGCAGATATAAATAGTAGGAATATAACTATTAATGTTATTTAAATATAATTTTATCATTTTAAGATATTCTAAAATAAAGAAAAATACGACCTACGAAAAATATTAAATATTAATTAAAAAGTCCTAATATTAATTAACAACATGATGATTGTTTCTCTTGATTTGGAAAAAAGTGGTTTGATTTTTTTTTTCTTTAAATGATGTTTTTTATCGTGTCAGGGGAATTTAGGGTGGGCCTATATGCATAAGTCCAATTACAGGGCCGCCGAGGTTGTCTACAAGAAGGCCCAGATGATCAACCCGGACTCCCACAAGGCTGCAATCTCGCCCTCTGCCTCATCAAGCAAGGCCGGAATGATGAGTCTCGATCAGTCCTCGATGGACGTCCTCCAAGGACGGCTACCCGGGTCCGACGACCCCAAGCCAAGGAAAACGTGCCGAGGAGCTCCTCCTGGAAGTCGGATCCCTGACACGATCACGGGACGAGTACTCGGATACCTTAAGTCACGGGATGGATGAAGATTTTCTATCAGGGGGATCCAGAGGTTGTTGGACGTATGGACTCCCCGAGGTCAAAGAGGCTTCCCGTCTTTGAGGAGATCTCCTCGTTCCAAGATCAGTTGACTTGGTGATGGCAATACTGACACGAACACGGACTGTAAATCTTGGCCTCACAGCCACTGCTCTCGAGTGATAGTAATTTCGCAAAGCAAACGGGACATTTCAGAAATATTGGTGCGTGAAAAAGAATTAAGAAAATATGTGAATGTGATATTAGGATATCATAATCTCCCACTTCTACCGTTCAAATTTCTATCAAGAATCCACATCTTGTTTTCAGCCTATACAAAACGAAGCTAATCTAAAGGCACGAGCTGGACAGACACAAAGCAGGCAGGAAGATTTGTTTATGGTTGGCGGGACGATATCAGAGTAATGGGCAAGTGAGAAGGCGAGCAACATAAGTCAATTTACCGCAGTGGAAGCCGTGGCAGACGGATAAGACTATGATCAGGATGAGGGCGATGATTATCCACAGGACAATGAGCTTTATCTTCATGTTCTGCAGCCACATCTTCCTTCTCATCTTAGTTCCTTGCTGCCTAAAGTCCTGAGCCTGAAATGGAAATCAGTTTAATGAGAAAAACTGACGATTTCGACCTTGTTACCGATGACGAATGACATAAGCGGTCATTGCAGGCAAAACCAAATGGAATATGACGGAACATAGTAGGCATTTGGGTTGTCTACAGGAAATGAAATAACAAGGAAAACAATCAAAGGGACACCATTAATCATAAGCTGGAAAGGAATGATGAGCTTGCAATAGATGCATTCAACGAGGGGAACACAACAACCTCAATTGCTTGGCTATTCTGCCTATTAATCACCTCTACTTGATAACCGAATAGAGAAAAACTTAACAGTTGTATGCTAGAATTCTTATTCACAAACAATACTCCCTTTATTAAGGTTGCAATCCCCATAAAAAAGATCATGCGTCGTGTTGTGCTTCAACAGAAGATTGATACAAATCCAATGAGCAAGCTAGACGTAAGAGTGTATTGTTTTTGTTTAAACTATATAATATAAAACAAGCCCCACCTAATGGCTTAAGCTTTTAGGTGAAATGACACGATTCTATATTGCTATCAGGCGGTCATGTGTTCAATCACCCAAACAAGCAAAAATCCCTAATATATGGAAGAATGGGCCAAGAAGCACGCCCAACCTTGAAACCGAGGGGCCAATAACCAAAGATGTCAATCCAGTTGGCTTGAGATGACGTGTCAAACTAAAAGTCTCACCTAATAACTTAAAATTTTAGGTAAAATGGTAAGGCTTCTACATTTTTGTCAGTGCATCTATTGGTCTCCCAAAATCATTCATCTAGTACGATTAACCTAGAATTCTTTCTATTCTAACTTTTTCCAAAGACTTAACCAATGAGTTTTGAAGATCCAAGAAAGAAAGTAAACTAATAAGTCCATTCTATGTCAACAATGGTGTGAAATATGATATCCAACCTGAGATCGAAGATTCTCTGTTTTATCCACCAGAAGCTCAATCTTCTCCCCACGGTCAAGGACCTATGGATTATCAAGAGAAAAAGGCGAACAATTTCTTAAAGAGCACAATTATTCTCCTTATTATCCAAAGACGCTGAAAACGAACAATCAAGTGGGAAGAAGCAATTTTGTAAACCTTCTCAATGTTCTCCATCATGACTCCCTTTACTTCTGATACTTGAGCTTTCACTTTTGCTAGTTTGCTGACCTCCTCTGGATTGTCAACACAATACTGCATCTGCTCTTTCAACTTCGGCCTACACAGATTCAGATGTCTTCCTTAGCATCCCTAGGAGACGAAAAAAGTACGCAGAAAATACAACGTACACACACCCAAACTCCTTGTTGAGGCCCTTAGCAGCTACTGCAGCAGCTTTTCCACCACCATACTTCTTACTAAATTCTTCCTTAATTCGCTCCAGGAAGGCCATGGGAATTTGACGGCCGACTGATTCCACAGCAACAACACAATATACTGCAGATCCACAAGCAAAAGCCTCATTGAATCTAACATAGAGACAATAAAAAACACATCCAACTTCCTTTCACCGGCGTAAATATTTAATTTTTTAAAAAATAATGTTGTGCCTCCCTCTAGCAATCCCTTCAGATGTAAGAAAAACGTATGGAGATGTAAAAAAAATACCGCCAAATCCACCAAGAACTGAATTCTGGACAATTACTGGCACATCTTATGACAACCAGATTGCATAAGTTCGACGACTCAGAAGAAATCCACCAAACAGACACCAAAGCGAAATAGGGACAATCCTCAGATCAGCCATTCTTTCATGAGCAACGAGGCTCACTCGAGCCGAATCCAGCACAATCAAGCTTCCTAAGACACTACAAACGACGAAATTCCACCGTGATCCGAACAAATTAACAGCACACAGAAACACTACGAAACCCTAACAGAAGACCGGCACGAATCCAGAAAACGCGGAAGGAACAAAACCATCGACAAATCCACGAATCGCAACCACTAACCGTATCCATCGTCGACGAGATAATTGAAGGTGTGGCCATCGCAGTTGTAGGTAAACTTATTATTGGTGATAGGGAGCTTCTGAAGGCACTGGTAGGCGATCCCGGTGAAGTTGCCGGAGAACTCGGTGTACTCAGCGAGGACGACGGTAGTTGCCTCTCGCCACGAAGCTGTAGATAAGCGACTGCTGCCCCATCGCCGGGACGCCGGTGGTGGTTGTGGTTGAAACCCTAGTCAACCGGTGGAGTTGGCGTAGGGTCGAAGGCAAGGAGTTTGGAGAGGAGAAAAGCAGGGAGAGAACCGCGCGTTTGCATTGCGTTGAAATGCTGAGGACGACCACCCAACTTTGAATTTTTTTTTGGGGGGAGGGGCTCCATTTTTCCTTTAATTACGGTTTTGCCACCGCTGTTTATCTTAATATAACCATAAGAAAGAAGTTAATGTCGTGGGCTGGGTCATGCGATCCCGGCCATTGACCACTCCACTGTCCTCGATGTCACAGTAGGCCATGGCGTCCCAGTTCTTCGCGAAATCGACTTTGATGTCATATTCCTCGTTGTTGTTTTCGTTGTCATTGCCATTTGCAAATTCCCTCGGGCATGGATTTCTGGTTCGACTTTGTTTTCCTTCTCTTCTTCTCGGCTTTCTTCACCTTTGGGTTGAGACTTGCCTTCCGCTGCATACAACTTCTCGTTCTGCTGCCTGGATAGGGTATGCTCCTTGTTCGCGCCGATGTCCTCTTTGTTGATGCCCATCGACTCGTCGTCCTCGTCAACATCATCACCTTGGTTTGATGGTTCTGGCAGATGCATCTTCCTGAAGCAGAACGGCAGCGAATGTTAAACACGAAAAAGATAACTTATTCTAGTCCCGAAAAGTGTAACACGTCCTGATTTTCTAAAGAGGACATCGGCCATATTCTCGTCAAATGTTGATCAGGAGTTGAAATCAGAAATCGTACTTGGTAACAAGAAAATGATCGTTTGAAATGAAGTGCCGACCAACATATGTCAATTTGATATGATCTTCAACAAAAAAAAGAGGGATATAATTTATAGTAATGTCATATCAAACGTAGGAAGCAGAAGCCTGAGAGTAGATTTGGCTTGGCTGTCTAATGGAACTTCATTTTTTTGGCGTGTCCACTATTTTAGGATATTATTATTGCACTGGTGATGAACATAAAATGGACCTATCTTGGCCTAGTTAATACAGCTAACCGTGCATATAAATTCGACTACTTTGTTGCGACAAATTCTCATCTAACGACTTGAGCTTTTAGGTCAAATGCTAAGGTTTTATACGGTGACTTTTGAATTAAACAATAAGGTTATAAAATGGTATCAGTTCCAGGTTCAAACTCCTGCGCACGCACGCAAAAATCTCAAAAAGAGTCGATGATGCAAATTAGGTTCGACTCATATTAAGCTTTTAAATTAAATGATAAGTTCGATGAGACTCGCTAATATCCCATGTTTCTCAGCTTTTAAAGCGGGAATCATCACGCTGAGACATTTTTTGCATTGGGGGGGCTTCCTTTTGGCAATTTTTTAGCCACCGCCCGACTGGAAAATTTCGACATATCGTATCGTATCATTTGTAACTTGTATGCGTACAACGAAGCATTATTCAAATGCAAAGAACAGAAAACGACACTGTCGGGAATGCGATGCAGATATAATAATATTCAGGTTCAAGTCCTCTCTTTCTCTTTCTTTCTTTCTTTCTCTTCCATTATTATATCTCCTTTTTTCAGCGGATAAAAAAGTCCCTCACAAATTGCAATGCGTTGGTCTCACGCCCCTCCCGTCCACCAATTAGTTTTGCATATTCCAACCATTGTTTTTTCTTCCTAAATATTCTTTGAATGAATAATGCTTCTGTCACACTTGTCCTGAAAATCGATAGAAAGTTTTGTCCCGAAGATATAGTTTCTATTTTTATCATGGATTAAAGCAGAGAGATCGAGGCTGGTTAAGCCATGGGAGATGGCAGTAATTGCCACAGAATGAAAACGACACGACCCAACACGAAATCAATGAATTTCGTTGGTTTGAAACCGTCGGCCCCTCTCCTCCACTCGGTCTTCTTATCGAAAGCGAAAACGTCCCATGTCCATTCAGGGACGCGCCTTTACATAAACATGTACATTTTTTTAGGAACATATACTTTTTTCCCCAGAGGAGATAGGAGATGGATATCTGATTCAAGAGAGAATTGCATCCCCCATTCAAAATCAGCCTAACCAAAAAATAATTGCCTCTTCTCTTGTATAAGTAACACCAATTACCGCATGTTCAGACAGGTGGTATAAAGAAGAGTATTCGGAATTAAATATGTAGCATGAAGGGAACTTCTTTAAGTAAAGGTGCTAATTCGAACTTTGGAGAAAATTATTAACCCAATAATATTCAATAAAGTCGCCTCTCAAATTGGAAAACAATCAGTTGGATAGGGAAGAAGGGACATATTACCGTAATTCCACCACCCCCGTTACACACTTTAAAGTATGTAATGCATAGGACTTTTAATCACTTCTCAGAAACTATCCTCTCGTTCCTGTCTCTCCCTCTCTCTCTCTCTCTCTCTTCTCGTCTCTCTATCTCTTTGTTTTGGTGAGTAGAGTTGGAGCCAGTTCATGGATAATTGATGTTCCGTGGGATACTTGTGGGGGTGTCGTTCCTAATCATTTTCCCATCTTCATCCACCATCATCATTACTGTTAGCATGGCGCCATACTTGCGTCCTATCGATCCCTGCCCCGACCTCCTCGAAGACCCTCCGCAAGATCTTCCCCCTTCTCAGCCCTCTTCTCGGTGTTGTGTAGTCCTCCATCCTCGTTGCTCCCGATCCAGCCCTTGCACTGGGGGGTCCAGTCCGTTGCCTTCAGAGCGCATCCTCGACTCAGTAGCCGAAGGTTCCTTATTCGGAGTCCATGTGCAGTTTCCGATTTTCACCCCACTGCTATAGACTAAGGACCCATCACAGCCCGCCCGGCTTCGATGGTCAGTGGAGGGTATGAGGCTGGATGAACACACGAGGTGCCAGAGCGGGACCGAAACCCGATTTCCAACAGGTAGATCTGGTGACATTTTGGGGTTGGGGTGATTGGGCGAATTCTTAGTATATAAATTTCCCTACAGCTTGGTTGAGAGGAGGGGTTTTCAGTTTTTTCATGTTATCCAGAGGCAAAACGAATTACAGTTTATTTTGTAATTTTAAAAGGCCTTATTAGCAATTATAATCATGTTAATATTACCCTATTTTCCGATTACATCCCGTCGTTTGAAACGTACTCGTACAGTAACCCCAACTTAAAGAACGTTACTTCGACGGTTAATCTTTCGTTAGGATCCCATCTTGACGGAGTCCGACGTTGTCACACACGTAACTCCTGACGGCGTTAAAAATCAACCGTTAGCCGAAACGAATAGGATAGATCGGAAAAAATTGCAAAAAGTACAGGATAAGAATTACTAATTAAGCCAAAAATATAAAAGATTCACAAATTAGTCTAAAATTAGCTCGAAGCCCCTTAAAAACCTTTTAAGGAGAAGAATGAAAATAAACCCCGACGGATCAATTTTCGCCATCGGGAATGTATATGCCGCCCACATAGTTTTTCATGGGTGCTTGTACCATATGAAATTGATCTTCTTAACAAGGGGAGCTGAGAAAATCCTTCATAACGACACATCCGAAAGTGAGGTGCCCCGTTAGGCCATGATCACCCTGTCTGGATGGGACAATAATCACCTTCTCCTTTCATGAGGAGAGAAGCAGTGCGAACTGCTCCCCAGTAGGTCCCAATGAATTTGAGGGTGTTGTTCACGGACGGAGTCCTATTAGCAGAAGGCATTATTTTGCCATAGGGTAACCACTGGGCGTCAACCAATTCCAATGAATATCCTCTGCAGGCCTTAGCAACACGGGGAGCGTGGGCCCGCTCGACAATAACTAGACTTAAACGTCGGAGGATAAACGTCGAAGTAACGTCTTTAGTTGGGGTTATAGGACGATACGTTTCAAACGACGGGTTAGATTGGAAAAATGGGGTATTATATAGGATATATTTGCTAATTTGATTACTGTTATATTTTAACGTGCGTCAGAGCCACTGTGTGCGGACCACGTCGGACTCCGTCAAGATGTGGTACCTAACGGAGGATAACGTCGAAGTAACGTCTTAAGTTGAGGTTAATGTACGATACGTTTCAAACGACCGTGGATAGATCGGAAAAATATGGGTATAGTACATGATATATTTGCTAATATTGGCACATTTTAAAATGATTGAGGAAATCGCAATTATAATATTTGATGAAATATGGCCTTTTCTTATAACCTTGATTCAACATTATTTGAAGATCTCGCCAAATTCTGACAGCAATGTTTTGAGGCTTTATTTTTTATTGTATGCCAAATTAGCAAATATTAATTATGTACTATACCATATTTTTCCGATCTATCCCGTCGTTTGAAACGTATCGTACAGTAACCCCAACTTAAGAACGTTACTTCGACGTTATCCTCCGTTAGGTTCCTTTTTGACGGAGTCCGACGTGTCATCACACGTTGGCTCTGACGCCGTTGTAAAATATTAACGGCCAAATTAGCAAATATATCATGTACTATATCCCATTTTTTCTGATCTATCCCGTCGTTTGAAATGTAACGTACAGTGAACCCCAACTTAACACGTTACTTTCGATGTTATCCTTCCGTTGATGTCCCATACTTGACGGAGTCCCGACGTTGGTTCCCAACACGATGGGAATAAATCAGATCCTTGCACCACAACCATTAGTTGCCTGATTATCACTTAGGAGCTCCGCTTGCTTCCAAACAGTGACCTTGCTACCAGGTTTAGTTCAGTCCTTCTCGGGTCTATGTATTCTAATAATGCGGTTTACCTTTTTCCGATTAATGGTCCGAATGCAAGGAACTTCTGTCAATTCACGAGTATTTTAGGTAGTCGTTGAAAAACCTGGAATGATGCCCATGAAATCAAATCGACAAAGCCGTTGTTTATCGACTGCCTTGAGGGAAGAGTAAGTCGCCGTTGTACATCAGCATCAGCTGTAATTTACCTGGCATACCCCTCCACCCGACGTCCAGCAGAGAACCGGATTCCATTTTCTATCTCAGACAGGTATCGTCATCCGAAATTGACACGTGTTGGGGAAGAATTCGAAATTTACAGTCAGGGGGGTTTATTTCTTTCTTTCCTTAAATAGGTATTTAGGGGCTCGAAGCTAATTTGAACTCATGTAAATCTTTTATATATTTTTGACTTTAAATAGCAATTTTATCCTGTACTTTTTCCCATTTTTTCCGATCTATTCCTATCATTCGGCTAACGGTGATTTTTAACGCCGTCATAGGGTCACGTGTGCGGACACGTCCGAAACTCGGTCAGAAAGGAAAGTTAAACCGGAGGATAACGTCGAATATAATCAACGCATTAAGTACGGTTTACTGTAAGATAACGTTTCAAACGATAGGATAGATCGGAAAAAAATGTGTATTAATACACGGAATATAATTTACTAATTAAGGCCAAGGATATTTATTTAGTAATTATAAAGTTGGGTTTTGCAGATTGACGGAGACAGGGAATCTCTAAATCTTATCCATCATCAAGGCACCAAAAAATCGTAGGTCGTAGCTTTTTTGGTGAGGATGGTGTTTTTGTGGTTGTCCCACCATTTTCTCTAAGCGATGGTAAACGTGGCACGCGCTTTCTTTTCCGTACGATAACGAAGAGCGCTCTCCAAGATATGGATTCGGGAGTCAACGTGGTATCATCACATCAACGACCATTAACTGTTTTTGGTGGAGGGAGGGCGGGAGAGGAGGGGTGTTTCCGGATGTGCGGAAAGGAAACAACGTTTCATTTTAACAACACCACACCTTCCTCCTCCCGGCCCTTCTTTCTCGCGTTCCACCTCATTCCCGATAATGGGCAACCCCCTTGTCGCCATGAACGTTGTAATTTAGTTCAGGGTTGATTAATTAAATTATGGTTGAAATTAAGGTTGATTAGTTTTAGGTTAGCTTTGCATTAGTTAGGATTGCCCCCCCCCCCCCCCAATTAGGTTTTGATGTAATTAGTTTAGTTTAGGTTGATTAATCTGGTGTTTTATTAATTTATATTAGGTTGATTACATAGTCTTCTTTAGTTTTTAATGGGCATCTTTTATAACTCTAGAGCATTATTTAGTTTACGGAAGTTAGGTTGATTAGTATTTGTTTATTGATTTAAGGACAAGATGGTTAGCTGCACGATTTGATCCTTGGACTACATGATGACCAGTGCGCATGTATAACCACCATATAGCAGACGAATAGGTACGATGATATTTCCATATAAGTCGGACAAACTTTACATTTGTGATGACTTGTGATTTTGGAGTTATTAACAATTAAGGTTTGGAATTTTAAGATCACATGGGTCATCTTATAAGTTCGGGTTGGGTCAATAGAGACTAAATCAAGTTAAAATCTTTTTTGTAGTTATTTCCTCCTGGCTACCTACTTCCCACGGTAATAATCCATTTTTTGCGGTCATCCCAAAAGTTGAGAACAGATGAAACAAACTCAAACCCCCTTCTTAAATTTGTTTACGTAATTGAATGCAGTTCATCCCCAATTCTGGGTTGGCATTCCCTTCTCTTTTTTATCTTCTCTGTTTGAATCCAAATCCAAAATTCCCGATTTCCTCTTCTTTTTTCTATTTGACAAAAATAAAAATTTTATATATTAGAATGTCGCTGGAGTTGTTTCTCTCGTGTTTTCAGTTTAATTTTGTAAGGGTACATTTTTGTTGCCTGAGAGATGAAGCTGATGTTCCATGTTTCTCCCAATCCCGCGAGAAACAAGACCAAAGGGACGAACAGAATCCATGGTAGAAGGCAGCAAGCGGCCGCGGACGCTGTCTGGGCGCTGCCCCCTACGAGGACACCACGTTCGCCAACAACCACGTAAGGGAAATCTTTATCCCGGCACCTGACGAGAGAATTCAGCTGATCGGTCAGAAATAAACTATATTGTCTAGCAATGATAATCCAGAACAAAATAGACCGAGGGCCACAAGTAGAGCACGAGAATAAGATGGTGGACCCAGGCTAAAGAAGGCGGGGCAGCGAACAACATCAAGGCTCAAACCTTCACGTTCCTGGGGAGCTGGCGACGGCGAACGAAGAAAATTTCCGGCAGGAGTGCTTGATCGGGGAGGGCGGATTCCGGTAGGGTTTTACAAGGGGCAAGCTCGAAAACTCCAATCAGGTAAGTATTTAGGACGACCGGCATGGACTCAGGGTTGTACTGTAACTGTATTCCGGCAACATAAGGATTTTGGTCCTGGTCCTTTAGGTTGTTGCGGTGAAAAGCAACTGGACAGGAAAAGAAAATGGTTTGCAAGGAAAACAGAGAATTCCCTCGTCGAGGTACCTTTTGATGTTTGAGCCTCTTGCACCAATGAGAATCTCGTCAACCTTGATCGGATACTGTGACCCGATTGGCGATCAGAGGCTGCTGGTTTACGACATATAATGGCCGCAGGAGCGTTCTTCTGAAGAACCACCTCCTTGGTAAATGATAGTACGCTAGGATGTTGTGTATTACCAATGCATCACGAAAGGAACTGCCGAACTGAGACCAGTGAATATATCAACTCGGGTTTGTAGATCTTGGGCCGAAATCAGAATGCCATTGGGGATGGTTCACGAGACATGAACATCGCTTTGGCAGCAGCCAAAGGGCCTCGTAGTACTTGCACGACAAGGCGATAACCACTCCAGTGATCATACCGTGGACTTTGAAGTCTTACGAACATCCTACTGGATGAGTGACTTTCGTGCTAAGCATGTCGGACTTCGGCCCTCGCCAAAGCTGGGGACCCATACTGGCGAGAAGACCCATGTGTCCTCCAGAGTGATGGGAAACTTCCTGGGATATTTGTGCGCCTGAGTAACCAGGAGGACAGGTCCAGCCTCACGGGTCCGAAGTCAGACGTGTACAGCTTTGGGGTCGTTTTGTTGGAGTTGATCACGGGACGACGAGTCATCGACACTGCCCGGCCTATCAACGAGCAGAACTTAGTTTCTTGGGTAAGTTCTGTCAAAATTCTAACATTTCTGGGAACAAAAAGGATAACCATCTTTAATCAATTGATTCGTGATCGATCAGGCTCAACCAATATTCAAATCCCAGAAACAATTCTCTGAACTGGCGGATCCACTTCTCGAGAACAACTACCCGGAACGAGGCCTAAACCAAGCAGTCGCAGTTGCTGCAATGTGCTTGAACGAAGATGCGACCACCCGCCCTCTGATCAGCGACGTCGTGACGGCACTAAGCTTCCTCGGGCTAGGCCAAGTGAATACCGATCAAGAATCCGTCCCTGCACGGGCTCGGCCATCTGATGCAAGGATAATAGACATACTAGGGGACTACTTCAGGGAAGACAGCCCGGGAGAACGCGAGAAGGCGGTTGCGGAAGCAATGGAATGGGGTTCGAAATCCCGCCGCAACATGCAATCCCGGAACGGGAGTGCTTCGTCGTCGTAGAATCACGTCGGCTGTCGCGGAAGTTGATTAGATTTTGGAGAAATCAGAACCTTAACTATATAGCTCTCAAAATCTTAAAAATAAAATTAGGATGATTGTATTCAGGTAATCGTTTTGAACATCGATTAATTCGATTAGAATAGTAGTAATCAAAATTTGTAGAAAAAGTATCGGAAAATAAGCCATTAATATCAGAAGAAGTAACAAATAAATAAAATAAAAATAATTAAAATTTAATCGCAATTAAAAGAAAATAATAAACCTAATACATTTAGGTGGGTGGATAGATTTGCACTGGCACTCTTCGTCGTCTCCATCCGTCGATATGAGTCGACGACCCCAAACAAACTGGGAACGGTGAATTTTACCTATGTTGTTTTTCTTGATTCCTTCCCTCGATTTCCAGAAAAAGTTAAACTCCCGTGAATTCCAAGATTCATTCTACCTCCCTGGGGAGGGGGAGAAAACATCATCGGCTGTCCGTCGTTTGAGATCCGCTGCTCTTTTTTTGATTCTGACCCGGCCTATTTGGAGATGGTTGCTTATCTACATGCATTATAGTTTTATGTATCACAAACATAAGTACACAAGTGGATATTGCTCAGTTACTCCGGCGTTTTAGAAATTAGTTAATTGGTAAAGATAAATGCACTTGTGCCCCGCCCAAGGAGAAAAGAGAACCAAGTCCGACAAAAAAAATTTCAACTAGTTCTTCGATAAATTGTTTGCCGTGATTGAAATTATGATTAGGGTTTGATCTGGGTTGAGAGTGATATGATTAAAGGGTTTGGGTTAAAGTTTCTTCCTTTCACCCTGCTCCGTCGTTGTTTAGGAAACTGGGGTTGCGGTTTAGATTTGGAGATTGGGTCTGTAGATGTTAGGAGAGTTGATTATATGAAGACGAGGAGGTTAAAGTCTGGAGATGGGTTTTTGGGGTTCTCACGTATATAGTTGCTGTCGCAGGGTCTTATGGGATCGCTGCTAGTGCTTCGTTGGTCGATGCGGGGGTATCACCCGTCACTCATTCACGTATATATGTATTTCATTGTTTGTGGATTTATATTCCTATTGTGGAATTCGGTCGGTGGGTGGAGGATAAGTATGGAAGCTTATTGTTCTGGAGAAAGGGGAATGCAGGAGGGAGGGAGAAGGGGGGGGGGGGGGGAGGAGGTCCTCTTCATGAGCTGGGGGAGTCCGAAAAGGTGATTCTTCTTGGCGAGGGTTGTTTGGTTTCCAAGGATGATGGCCTTGATCAACAATCTAAACTTACTGAAGAAGGAGAGAACTCAGCACGGGCAAGATGAAAGTCTGGAAGCTAGAGTCGAATCCTGATGGGAGGACATCGTTTGATGAAACCATGCACAAAGGGGTTGGGGATAAGCTAGTTGGCAAGCAGGGGCAATGGACACGAATGAGGGTCGCGAAAGCTAGCTTGGTAGTTTGCCCATTTTGGTTCCTAGCCCAACTTACTTTTAACCTCTCATTGAAGTACACGACTCTGACTGTATGCGTCTTTTATGCTAGACTTATCCGTTCTTACCTTGTACAAGTGTTCTGTTTCTTTGGGTACTGAAGTGATTGCTTTTGTGCTTTTGAAGTCGAATACGATCCTAAGCAGGGCATCGAGCTTATTCACCTTTTTAGTTGCTCTGGTATTCCTGGGAGAGAAGTTCACGTGGGTTAAACTGATTAGCGTTGTTCTTTGCATGGGAGGAACTATCATTGTCAGCCTGGGCGATTCAGGAACCACCCTAAAAGCCATTGCAACCGACCCTCTTCTCAGGGATATTCTGGCTTTGGTGTCGTCTGCACTGAACGCTGTTTATATCACCCTGATCCGGGTGAAGTTACCTGATGATGAGGAGAAGCAGGGACAAGCAAGCATGGCGGAATTCCTTGGATACATCGGCCTATTTAATCTTTTGATCTTCCTTCCAGTTGCTCTCGTACTAGATTTCCCCAAACTGGAGCCCTTCAATAACCTTACCTGGCAAGCAGTTTGGTCTCATTGTCGGTAAAGGTACACGACCTGTTTCGTTTCCTTGATTGAATTGTTGTGACAAGCATGACATCCATTGATTGGAGGCCAATTGTAAACCAAGTCCGCTGCATCCAGGTTTGCTAGACAATGTGCTGAGTGATTTCTTGTGGAGGCTGTTCTTCTGACCACCACCACTGTCGCAACAGCTGGTCTCACGACCGTTGGCTGCTGTCATAGACACGATCACTGGCAATGCCCCTCACTTGTTGGATTACCTTGGTGCTGTTGCAGTTGCAAATGGAAAGAACCAGGCGCAATTATTTTGGAAAATGAACCCACTGAAGAGAAAGATGTGGTCGCTGTTCCGTGACATGAAGATGATAAACTATCTAGGCAAGTATAAGTAACCTTCCAAATTGTACAGTATTGAATTTCATGTCCATGA